>CAUYPK010101923.1:0-99398 GCA_963574355.1 Loris lydekkerianus | reverse complement strand
TGATTTTCTGTGGCAAGAATCTGTAGAGGAACTCCTCAGCCTCCTGGAAAAGATTTTGCCTGAAGACATCCACCTGCTTGAGGGCCTCCCCACTCAGGCGCACTCCACAAGACTTGGCCATGCTGCTCCAGTTGCTAGATCAGTCTTCATCCTCAGGGTCTTGACAGTGAACATTGGCAGGAAGTGACTCATGAAGCAGATGACACTTGCAGGGAGGTAGTTGTCAGTGGCATAAACAAACGTCTTTTTTGTCCTGCCCTGGTTGCTAGTGACTGTCCTTTTCTCAGTCTCTCCCAGCTCAGAGAGGTAGGCCAAGCAGATATTTTACTTGTGATTTATATGTCAGTGCCAGCTCATTCTTATATCTACCATGGCAGGTTGTCTTTGGAAGGAACTCACAGATATCTCTCAGAACATTGCTGTAGTGAAAGTCAAAGGCAGGTCACTGCCAATAATGAAGCAAGCATTGATACCTCCAGGTATCAATACCTTCCCTGGCATGCAGGGAAACCCATGAGAGGGCTCTCTGTCCAGGGGCTCTCTGTTCATGCACTGGGCCCAAGGCATGGTCACACGCATTTTAGCATACACATGCACCTTCCTGCCCTGTGTGCCAGTTTGTCTGCAGGGCAGGCTGATTTAGCAGCCATGATGACAATTAATAAGAAGGAAGGAAGCCCAGAAAGGCATTTCTGCTGGAGGTGGAAGCACTGTGGCCCTCACTGCTCCTGGAGAACAAACTTACCATGTGAAGGTTGAGATGAGGTGAACGTGACTTCCCTAGACTTAAAAAAAAAATAAAATAAAATAAAGTAAGGTGGGAAGTCAAAAGAACCAGCTTTAGAAGAAATTTCTCCCATGGAAACTTCAAACTAGGTTCGGCACCCATAGCACAGTAGTTATGGTGCCAGCCCGGGCCAGCTAAATAACAATGACAACTGCAACAACAACAACAACAAAAGGTAGCCGGGCGTTGTGGCGGGCACCTGTACTCCCAGCAACTTGGGAGGCTGAGGCGAGAGAATTGCTTAAGCCCAAGAGTTTGAGGTTGCTGTGAGCAGTGAAGTCATGGCACTTTACTGAGGACGACATAGTGAGACTCTGTGTCAAAAAAAAAAAAAATTTTCAAACTAATTCCCTTTGGCTCTTTCTCCCAGAATACATTGCAGGCCTGAGTGGTGAGAGTCTTAGTCTCACCACTAAGCCTGGTCCTAGTTTGAGTCATGTTACTTCTAACAGGAACCAAATAGATATTCTTGGAGAGGTCTCTGGCCTGGAAGGGGAGTTAGGAGGGCTGAGGTTTTGTGCTGCCCTGGTTGCTAGTGACTGTTCTTTCCTCCATCTCTTTCAGGTCAGCAGGTGGCTGACCATCCAAACCCATGAAGGTGGCTGGTGGCCTGCCGGTATGGGCCCTCTGTGGCACCGATCAGCTCCATTTCTCACCATTTAAAACCTTCCATATCTTCTTGCCAGTGTTCACCATGCGCCTGGGACTAGGCTAGGGTCATGGATTTTTAACATCTGCTTGGGCAGTGAGGCTCCAGTGTTGTGCCGTCAGACGTAGCAGGCATGTGTCCCCTTGGAGGCCAGGACACCAAGCTGGTCCTTGCCAGGGTGTCTGGCTCCTGAGATGTCCTATTCTTCATTAGCTCCCTGGGCACCATGGACTAGAAGTAGGAGCATCCATCTTAGCAAGTGGTTTTTCTCCCTTTCTTTGCAGGACAAGGAAGATGGGGAGCCGAAGACCAAGCAGCTCAGAGAAGAGGAGGAAGAAGACGAGAAACACAGGTAATCCTGTGCGCAGCTCTTGGCTTTGCTCTCTCCCGCAGCACCCATTGGTCCCCAGGTCCTTATATCTTCCCAGCTCTGTGTTCAGAGTTTCTACCTGTTCCTCCTTCTACCCCTACAGCTAGCTGCTTTGTTCAGACCTGAAAATCTCAACCACTTCACTCCTTGGGGCCTTCTATGCCTCCTTTCTCCCGTTTATCATCCAGCTCTTTCTCAGTCACCAATATTTCTTTCCAACCCTCATATGTCTTCTTATTCTTCTCATCTGCTTTTTGTAAAATCAGGTCCCTCTTCTGGCCTGGCTTGTAAAGCTCTGCCTGGGCCATCTGGCCTCATCCAAGCTCCTCTCGTTTCCCTTTAGCCTCCCCTCACACTTGGCATTGTCCGCCCATCTCTTTGTAGCATCCTTTCAGCCTGGAGATCTTTTTCGTCTCTCCTTCACCTTTGACATTGCAAGGCTGCCTCTTTCTTCTTTGCCTGTGTTCCCCCACCTGCTGTCTTTGCTCCCTCAGTAGTTCATTTAGAGTATTATCCTCTTTTGCCAAATACTTTCCTGCGGTTGACAACTTAAGTTGCCTGAACACAGCACATGTGAGGGGTTGGGTGCCCTCCCCTTGTGGTTGCAGTCATGAGTGCTTCCTATAGTCTAAGGGCAGCAACCTCCACAGAACTTCAGATGCTGCTGCTTTGCCTCAGAAATCCCTGTTTGCAGGAACCAGGGTGTAGGCCAGGAATTGCTGTGGGACTGATGTTTGTGAATTGTCTGACAAGCATCCCCTGCCAACAGTTGCTGAGGTCTCATGCTCTCCCTCTGACACTCAACCCTGGAATGGGGCTATTTGCCTGGGGTCAGACTGTGCATCTTGATTTCCTCTGCCCTGAGCAGCTTGCTTCAGACATAGGCCCTGTGCAGGTACCTGCCAACTTAGGGGCAAATCTTTTTTTTTTGAGACAGAGTCTCACTATGTTGCCTTCAGTAGAGTGCTGTAGTGTCACAGCTCACAGAAAACTCAAACTCTTGGGCTTAAGTGATTCTCTTGCCTCAGCCTCCCAAGTAAGTGGGACTACAGGCACTTGCCACAACACCCAGCTATTTTTTGGGTTGCAGTTGTCATTGTTGTTTAGCAGGTCCAGGCTGGGCTCGAACCTGCCAGCCTCAATGTATGTGGCTGGCGCCCTACTCACTGAGCTAGGGGCACGGAGCCAATAGGGGCTGAACTGTGCTTTGAGGAGGGGCAGAAGGAGGGGAAGGCGTGCTCCCTAGAAGATGCTGGGTAAGTGCATTGGAGCAGGTCTTCCCTCATGCCACAGCCGTTTTTCACCTTTATCAATGTGAGTGGCACCTCGCCAAGTGCAGACCCTCATCTCTGCCGTTTTATCAAACACCATTTATAGAGTACTTTTATGCTGTCCTCACTCAGGCTCAGATGAGAACCAGCTCTGTGCTGAGGGCTTGTGCTGCTCAATGACAGAGTATGTCCCTTGACGCTGGGGTGGTGCCTTTTTGTTGGGCCTTATCCCTCAGCACCTGAGTGTCCCTGGCTGGTGCTGCAAAGACAAAAGCCAGGTTGTTTTTTCTTTGCCAGTGACGCCAGACTTAACATGATTTGGGGGTGGGTGCCTGCACAGCTCTCCCTTTCTGAGGTAACTACTCAGAGGCCCATGGGACTTCGGGTTTATTCTTAGGTTCTCAGTTGCTCCTTAGAGCCTCGAGTTCCAATATCGGTGCTTTCTTTGACTTGCTGATGGTCTCTTCTCTGATTCTCCTCCGCCTCCTCTTCCTCCTTGAGGAGAAGGAAAGGTTATTGACTAACAGGTGGGTGGGTCGTGCAGTAGGAGACTTGAATGTTGAACCATGTGACTGGATCTCAAACAGGGTGTTGAGTGAAGGAAAAAGCAGGTTTTGGAATTAAGGCGTGGGGGACAGGAATACTTACATCAAATTTAGAAGCACAAAGTGATACTTTATGTGTGTTAATCAGTCAAGAAGTACTGACGTTATTGGTTGTCTGCTCTGTACAGGGAACCGTTCTAGGGCCCAGGAAGGCAGTAGTGGACAAAGCACAGCCCCTCCTCTCAGGGAGCTGACATTCTGTGGAGGGAGACAGACTGTTAACAAAGAAGCAGTGTGTGGCCTCATTCGCAGATCCATTTGTCTAACCAGATACACTGAGGGACCAGGGTTTATGGCTGAGGAAACGGGAATATCCAGGTTTGCGGGTGGGCACCCCAGGACCTTGTTCTTCTCCAGCCATGCTAAAGAATCACCCCTCTGCCTCCCTGCTTGTGCTCCTCCCCTACTGCCCGAGGAGACCTTTTTAGCATTATCTTGCCTGTTTATTAATTTTGTCTTTCTGTATACATTTTATGATCAGCTTGGTAATATGTTTTTTGGGGGGGTGAGTGGGTAATTGAGTTTTACTTTGGTGCCCTCAGTAGAGTGCTATGGTGTTATAGTTCACAGCAACCTCCAACTCTTGGGCTTAAGTGATTCTCTTGCCTCAGTCTCCCAAGCAGCTGGGACTACAGGCACCCGCCACAATGCCTGCCTATTTTTTAGAGATGGGGTCTCACTCTTGCTCAGACTGATCTCAAACTCCTGAGCTCAGGTGATCTACCTGCCTTGGCCTCCCAAAGTGGTTAGTGTCTGTTTTTTTTAAAGTTTGCTGGGATTTTGGTCACAAATAAATGCATTGAATCTATAAATTGAAATTCCCTTTTTTTTTTTTTTTTTTGAGTGAAATCCTATCCCATCCCGTACAACCGAGTCTCCCATTGGATGGGCATGAGCCCATCAGGTCGACCATACCAGGCCAGGCTCTATGGGAAGAGGGCCTGTGTTCCACCCAGAAAAGCCCCTGTTTTTCTGGACTGACTCTCATCCTGTGCCACCCAACCTTCATGTGGCTAACTCTGAGAGGCATTGATGACTCATCTCTAAAGCAGTTCCCCTCCCTTAGCCCCCTGCTATGGCTGAGATAAGAGGATATACCCTGAAAAGCAAGAGAGGCACTCTTGTCAGCTGCTTTTTTTTTTTTTTTTTAAGGACCTTACTCACTGCCTCCTGATGGCAGGTCTGCTGATATGTGCCGTGGAGGCGTGTCTCGGGTAGGGTTTCTGGCTGACAGTCATTGGTGCCCTGCCTTATGGGAAGAACTGTTGGGCTGTGGCTGACAACCCAGTAGACATCCCAGTGGGAGGAGAAGGGAAGTGTTGCACACCCTCTGTGGTGTTGGAGGCCAATGTTGTTAAGTGCCTGAACAGCAAGTCCCAACCCCCACAGCCACGGCCTCCCTGTGGCTTTGGATCAGGGTCTGCAGGCTGCTGGAGAAGTCAGTTACCATCAGGGACAGTGGTGTGCCCTGGAACGGGTGTCACATGTTGCAAAAGAAACTAGGCCACTGGTTGCCTTGAGGGAGGAAAACCTGTTCTCTAAGTTGATATGCTTGTGACCCTGTCCTGGAGAGGGGTCCCACCCCAGCAAGGCCCAGTGCTGGCCTGGTGCCCAAACCCTTTAGTCAGGTCAGCACCAGGTCTTCTGTTCCCGTAGTCAGGTCCCAGGGATGTGTTCACACGCCAGGGTGTGTCCCAGTCTGTGATGTCAGCTTGATTCTGCACACATTGCTCCACATTAGAGTAACAACCAGGTTGGCTCCCACCCCCACCTCCTGAGTTATCTCGGTTCTCTAGCCCGGGGATGTCCCAGTCATGGGCAGTGGGGATGGGGCCATCTTGTGCTGAAGCAACAACACAGAGACCTTCAACTGCCCTGTTTTCCCTGACTCTCTTTCTCAGGAATAAGGAGTGAATGAATCAAAAGAGAACTGGTTTGAGGAGTACAGTGACGTCACCTCAGCCAGTGTGTGGCATTGGGTACCTCCCTTCTTTGTGTGTAAGAGGTAGGGTGGGAGCAGAGCTATTTGCTGTGTGGAAGAAAATCATGCTACCTTGTATGTGGTGATCTTCAGCTTCCAAAGCCCTTGCATGAAATCTTCACCCCCATTCTGGGGACTAGGTGTGGTCCATGTTTATAAGTGTGGAAACCACAGTTTAGGCAGGTGAAGTGACTTGGCTTAAATCTCCAACTGAAAGAAAGCGGAGCTGACACTGGAACCCCTCCCTGGTTCCCGTTTGCTGTGGCCTGAGTGGAAATAGCTGAGCTCATCCAGCCTCGTGTTGCAGATGAGGAATGAGGCCATTCCTGCCTCCGCCTACAAGCTCCCACTGCAGGCCACCTTGGCTCTGCTCCACCACCACCAAGTGCTTCCTTCATATAGGGAGGTGCTGTGGCCTGTGTCCCACATGGCCTTTAACTAAAAGGACCAGAGGGGTGGGCTTCAGGGCCAGATAGCTATGCAGTGAAAAGAGAAGTGTCTCTCTTTGGCAGAGTGCAGCCCAGCATAGCCCAATGGGATTGAGCACCATGCACCTCCCCACGGTGGCTTGTGGGGTGGGGTGAGTCTTGGGAGGGGAGGGGCAGGGGACTGTGCAGGCTCTGTCCCTGCAGCTACTGGGCTCTGCATGGCCACGCTGGCCAATCTAGTTCTAGTATTGTGGGCCCTCTGGGATTTAGCTCAGCTGCTGTAAATAAACCTTTACTCCTCTCTTCTTTTGAATTTTATTTTTTACTTTTATTTTTTGAGATAGAGTGTCACTATGTTGCCCACCGTAGAGTGGCGTCATAGCTCCCAGCAATCTCAAACTCATAGGCTCAAGGGATTCTCGTGCCTCAGCCTCCCTAGTAGCTGGAACTACAGGTACCCGCCACAATGCCTGGCTATTTTTTGTTGCAGTTGACATTGTTGTTTAGCTGGCCTGGGCTGGGTTCGAACCCACCAGCCTCGGTGTATGTGGCTGGTGCCGTAACCACTGTGCTACGAGCACCGAGCCTTCTTTTGAATTTTAAATTGGCCCGATGCCTATAGCTCAGTGGTAAGGGCACTGACCAAGTATACAGGGGCTGGTGGGTTTGAATCCAGCCCTAGCCTGCCAAACAACAATGACAACTACAACAAAAAAATAGCTGGGCATTGTGGCGGGCACCTGTAGTCCCAGCTACTTAGGAGGCAAGAGAATCACTTTAGCCCAAGAGTTTGAGGTTGCTGTGAGCTGTGATGCCACGGCACTGTGCCTAAGGCAACATAGTGAGACTGTGTCCAAAAAAAGAAATTTAAATTGATATTTAAAGTACATAACTTACAGATGGATTTTATTTTACTTTATTTTATTTCATTTTTTTATTGACAGAGCCTCATTCTGTCACCCTGGGTAGAGTACCATGGCATCATAGCATATAGCAACTTCAAACTCTTGGGCTCAAGTGATCCTCTTGCCTCAGCCTCCTGAGTAGTTGGAACTGCAGGTGCCCACTACTATGCCCAGCTAGTTTTTGTACTTTCTTTTTAGTAGAGACAGGATCTTGCTCTTGCTCAGGCTGGTCTTGAGCTCCTGAGTTCAAGCAATCCACCCACTTTCACCTCCCAGTTGGCTCAGATTACAGGTGTAAGCCACTATGCCCACCCCAGATGTTTTAATTATAGAAAACTTGCAAAATATTGATAAGCATGTATCTGTCTGTTCTATTGTTTTGTAACCTCTTTCACATGCCATATCACAACTGTCTTGATAAGGCCTGGTACTGAGTGTACCATGATTTTTTACTTCTGTATTTTTTGGCGTATCAGCTGTTTATAATTCATTAGCTGTAGATTTTCAGGTAGGATGGGTGCAAAATTTAACCCTTAATTGGGTTCTGCAGGGTCCGAGGAGAGTGGGTATAGACCACGTGACCTGGACGTGATAGCAGCACAGCGAGCCAGAGGCCTGATGATGTAACTAACACTTGGCCCTGGTATAGTTTCCTGCAACAGCTGTTGGCTGTTTATAAACTGTCCCTCAAGGGCCTTTTGGTGGGCCTTGGGGTTGACACGGCTGGGTGAACTTGGGTGACCATAGCTATTGATCCATCTTGATGGAGCTCCCATAGCGGTGTTGCTCCCAACTAGCTCTGGCTCTTCTGGCTCCCTGTGTTGAAGGGAGGGCATGCCTGTTAAAGCTCCTCCCTGGAACACTTGCAATTTTAGAGGCTGAGGAAGGGTATTTTAGGCAGCTGGAGAATTGAAAGGATGGGGCTTCTGTGGAGGGAAGAGTTTCCAGGATGATGCTGTACTGGCTGAACTCCACTGGGGGCACAGACTGGGGGACTTTTTTCCCTTGAGGAACATTGGATGCACCTGCAACCTTGGGCAGGACCCCAGCCACTCCATCAGACAGCTGTACTCCGCCACAGTGGGTGCAGGTCCCTGAGGAGCCCAGTTGGGTTCCACCTCAAGGCCAGAGACTTGGGTTAGGATTCTGGCTCTGGCTCCTCCCTCAACCTGGGCTGTTTTCTACATCTAGAAAGTGTCAACAGCAACCTCTGCTTGTATTGAAGTATGTCTTGAGAAGTATCCTTGGAGATGCAGTATGTGGAGGGTGCCCCTGCTGAGAAGGCTGTGCTAGCCTATTCACTGTGGCCCACGATTTGGGGTGGGGGAGGACATGGGGGCTTCTACCCTTTTTCCTGAAATTCTCTAAAGAGGCATTTTCCAGGGTTTGTTTGTCCATCCCCAGGCCTGTGATGTGGCCCCGTCCTGCACACAGTCAGTTCCTGTGTCATGTGCTGCAGTCAACCTTTGTTCCCTCTGTGCAGTCAGAGGAGAGGAGGCCTGGTGTATGTTAGATAGGAAAAGAATTATTGCCCTGTACCGTACCATGTCCCCTGGAGTGGGCCGGAGTCGCCTTTTCTGGAGGACAGTGCAGAACGGTCTCCGCTGCCTGAGACTGGCTAAGCCAACCATCAAGTGCCCTGAAGGAAAATATTAATTAAACCATTACCAGGCTCAGCACCTGTTGCTCAGGGGTTTAGGGCACCAGCCACATATACTGGGGATGGCAGGTTTGAACCCGGCCCAGGCCTGCTAACTAACAATGACAACAACAAAAAAATAGTTGGGTGTTATGACAAGCGCCTGTAGTCCCAGTTACCTGGGAGGCTGAGGCAAGAGAAACACTTAAGCCGAAGAGTTGGAGGTTGCTGTGAGCAGTGACACCACATCACTCTACCCAGGGCGGACATAGTGAGACTCTGTCTCAAAATAAATAAATAAATAATAAACCATCACCAAATGAAAACATCCCTCCATAGCCATAGCCTTTCTATTTCCAGTATCTGCGTTCTGTCCTGATCTGTACTTTACTTATACTGAGTTTTTCTTTGTCTTCACAGCCAGGTGTTATAATTGCACTGTTCTGGGCTGTTCTGCCTCTCTGAAAGGGTATTGTAGCTCTATTAGCGGTGTTTTCCAACCTTTTTTTTTTTTTAATCTCATTCCACTCTTAAACCTATAAGTAAAATTCTGCGGCCCATTTAAATTATGTTGATTAAAAAAAAAGAGAGAAGAAAGAATATACTTATTGTGCTTTGAACTTCTTTTGAAAATATTTTAAGTAATGATCTTTAAAAATTTTTGTGGCATACCTAAGATCTTCTCATGACACACTGGTTGAAAATCATTGCTGTACAACTTTAGAGAACTCTGCCAGAGGAGAGCCAGGGATGTCTGCCTGGTAGATTATACTGCCAGAAACATTTGTATACAGGACATTTTGTTTTGCTTTTCCCTGTTACTACTTCTATGGGACAGTTTCCCCAAAGCAGGATCACTGAGTCAAGGGGGTTAAACATTTTAATGGGTCTCAAAAGAATGATCAGATCAGTCTCTGGAGCAGTTGTGCACGCCATCTGTTGTTTATGTTGCGGACATGAGATGGTCCCCAAGATAAAGCAAACAGAGGGTTATTGGGGGGAGGTGTATCTCTGTGTTTGTTTTCTGGGAGAGCTCTGATGTCTCTGTACTCTATTTATTTACTTATTTATTTATTTAGAGATAGTCTCACTTTGTCCCCATTGGTAGAGTGCTGTAGCGTCATAGCTCACAGCAACCTCAAACTCCTGGGTTTAAGCGATTCTCTTGCCTCAGCCTCCCAAGTAGCTGGGACTACAGGTGCCTGCCACAACACCTGGCTACTTTTTTAGAGACGAGGTCTCACTTTGGCTCAGGCTGATCTCAAACCTGTGAGCTCAGGCAATCCACCCGCCTTGGCCTCCCAAGTGCTGTGATTATAGGCATGAGCCACCGTGCCCACCTGTACTCTGAATATTTAAAACAAAAGCCTTCTGTGGTCAAAGTTACTGATCCCTCTGGCCAGTGCTGGCCTCCACTGGCCCTGCAAGCTCATCTTGCTTGCCCTTCGCTGTGGTCTGTTACTACAAGGAGTAGTAGCATGCCTCTCTACCCTCCATGCAGCAGCCCACTCTCCACGCATGCCAGCTGTCTTACTTTGGCTACTGTGGGGCCTGTATGGGCAGGAGGGACCAAGGTGGCCAAGTGGGAAGGGCCTTGTTCTCTGGAGGTAGGCCATGTGGGACTTCCCTGTCCTGTCCTCTCTCTGCCTTGCTTCAGGGTAAGGGGTGAGTGTGAAGTACCCTCCATATCTAGGGGGTGAGAAGAGAGGCTGACACCACTGGTAGCATGAATGTGTGAAGCTGGCCAGGGCTGTGAAGCATCAGGAGCAGTACAGAATTTCTCTGAAGCCTGTTTGCCAGTGATAGGGCAAACAAACTCCTAGTTTACAGAGCACACCAACTTTCTCCACCCACTTCCTCTCAGAGATACATATGGAATGTGTGGAAAAAAACATCTCAAGGGGTGATTTTCTAAGACTCTCCATTGTGCCTGGGACTCCAGCTGGCCTTTAGAAAGACCTTGTTCCTGGGGGTCCCATAGCTGCTCTGTCACTGGGCCAGTCTTCCCAGACAGCCAGGGAGGAGGTAGAGTAGAGGAAATGGAAAAGGAACATTTCCCATTTAGGAGACTCTGTGAAATATGAACTTGGGCATTGGCCTGTTGCTTTACCATAAAGAAGACACTTAGGAACCTGCCGCCTTGGCCTGGCCACATTCCTGCCCTCTTTATATCTGCTGAGCACAATTTCTTTGCTTCCTATTGTCTTCCCAATTGATTTTGTGACTCAGAGAGCCCCAGGCTACCCATAAAGCTCTTTTCTGAGTACCTTCTGAGTTCCTTTATCCAGCCTGAGTTAAGTATATGCTGATCGCCCCCTCCCACACACACAGCTGCCTGGTTCTAAGGGCAAGGAGCATGTAGAGCGAGCCATGAAGGACAGGTATACAGCCATTGCAGGGTTGTGCGTGGAGAGTGGGCTACTGCGTGGAGGGTAGAGAGGCAAGTGGGGCAAAGAGGGCACTAAAAAAGAGTGGTCAGCTGCACATTGGAGGGCATGGGACTGCTAGGGAAGGGGAGGGAGTACCCCCAGGACCACTTGTTGAAGCTTGAAGCTTATTTATTGGATGGGAAAGTATGTAGTAGACAGAGGCTGGTCCCTGCTGGGTGAGCAGTCCATGGGGCTAGACTACGTGAAGAAGTTCTGGCTTGTTTTGGGACATGGGGGCCCCTGGGTAGAGGGAGCAAACGTGGAGGCACCGAGATGGTTTCTGTGTCTGCCTCCTGTGGAGAGATAGCGAAGCTCAACTCAGTGGCTGCCAATGAGGAGGGGACTATAGGTGGCCCAGGGTATTTGGTGCAAAGGGCAGGGTCCTAGAGGCCAGTGGGCTCACTGGGCTGCCCTTCGTCCTGTAGGCTCTGGGACAAGAAGCCCCCAGAGCATGGCTTGGTCTCTGCTTCCCTTTGGCCAGGGAAACAGCCCGTCCCTAGGCCTCAGTGACTGGTGGCCCTGGAGCTCAGCTGCTGGACACTGCCTGGTACAGGCCCTGCCACAGTCTCCTACTCCATAAACTGTTTCTCTGTTTTGTAGTTCCCGTTGTCCTCTTGATTGGTTGGTTCTGTGTAGAAACAATACTGATTACTATAGAAATTCTGGGAACTACAGGAAATCAAAGAAGCAAGTAAAATTCACTCCTAGAAAGAATCACTGTCGATATTTTTATTGTTTTTTTTTTTTTTTCTTTCTATGAATTTTCTCTTACATGGTTCAGAACAATCCTTTGAAAACATTTTTAATGGTTAAATATCCATTGTAAAATGGCTGTAGCTATTTTTGAGTTATGTGAGGAATTCAAGTGGTACATAAGGAAAGATACCTTCCTTCACTCCTAACTCAGAACCTTTGGAGCCAGCTTCTTGGCTTCTTTCAGAGATAGATTGTGCACAGATATGCAGATTTGCTGAGATATATCCCTTCCCCTGCATGTTTGTTTTTACGTGCAGACAGCCTCCTATGCTACTGTTCCGTGCCTTGCTTTTCTCAGTCGAGTGGTCTATCCTGGCGTTCATTCATTCCACAAAAGTTCATAGTGTCTTCATTGTCCCTTTGGCCATGCTACTGTTGGTATGGACCTTAGGGCCCATAGCCAGAGTTTACATGATGCCCTCTTTCCCCTAGGAAAAGATTAGCTCCCAGAAAGGCCTCCTGTGTTTGTGTCCTCCATAGCACCTGGCTCAGGTTGCCAATGTGTTTTGCAGCCTTAGAATAGGAAGGCCTGGCTAAAACCTGGAGGATCCTGTACCTTTGTCTTTGGCTCCTTAAGAGCTGGGGATTGTCCCACACTTCCTGTGGCTCATTGCCCAGGCATCACCTGAGGCATAGGAAGGGCCCATGGAGTTGAATCCTGTCATGTCTTTTCCCTATACAGAAAGGTTCAGTGCAGGTGCCGTCCCCACTCAGTTCTGAGCAGTCAGGGTTGCAGAGATGACTAAGATAAGCCAGGTTTCTGGCTGGTTACGGGGCTTGCTAGTAACTGACACCAAGCTTGTGGAGACGAGACAGACTGGTAAGGCAGGCAGGAAGAGACAGGGAAAGAGGCTTCAACTGCTGGTGGTGTGTCCTGGGTGGCAGTGTGCAGAAATAAGCACATCCCTGCCACCCCGTGGGTCACACAAGGATTACTTTGTATCTACCCAGTTACTCCCAGTTATATTGGGAGTATTTTAAGATGCATGTATCTGCTGGGCTATTTGTTCCCAGCTGCATACAAAGGTCACTTTCCGTGGGCTTTGGAAGATTGGAAGGTCACTCTCTGTGTGCTTTCCCATCTTAGGCTGTATGTAAGTCAGCCATGCTTCCATCCCAGCAAGTAGAGCTCTTGGGATCTGGGCAGGGGCCTCTGGGACAGCAGCATGTCCTATAAGACACAGCTCTGTTCATTGTTGATGTCCACAGCCTGTCACTCTCACACAGCCTAATGAAAGACAAATGTTCTTGATTTCCATGTGGACTCCAATGCAGCCATGACAAGATTTGGACCCACATTATATTGTTGGAAGTCCAGGGCTCTAGCACCTCCTCCCCTCAGTAACCTCATTCTAAAATGGGGGTAGCAGAACCAGTACTTGGCTCCAGTAGCCTCTAGAAGGGTGGCTTTCAGTTGCCAGCGACTCCTTCATGGGTACAGGCTGCTTCAGCATTTCTTGGCCTGCTAACAAGTTGTTGAGTGTTGACCTGCCCTACTGGTCTGCCTGGTGCTGTTAGTCACAGCCTCCAAGAACTTTGATAGCACTAGACAGTGGTAATGGGCGCCCCTCCCCAGGACAACAGCATGGGTCTGCTTTATGTGGAAACCTGTTGTCTTACTGTTTGACTATCTTGACTTTCCTTTTTATCTTAACTCTTGGTTTTCTTTTGAATTTTTGATTTTTAATCATTCCATTTCCTTTCTTTGTTAACCTGTTAATTATATACTCTTTTTCTTTTCTTTTAGTAGGTTTCCACAAGGATAACAACACACATCCTTATCAAAGTCTAATACAAAATAGTAATACTTTTATTATTTCCCATATAGTGCTAGGACCTTAGAACACTTAATGCCATTTGCTGCTCTTTCTGCCTTTAATGCTATTGTTGGTGCATTTTAAATCCTACAAGTTATTATTGCTATTTTATGCAGTCATTACTGATTTAAATTTATCTATGTATTTACCCTCCCTGGTGCATTTTTTCCCTGCACTTCATGCTTCCACCTGAGATCTTTTTTTTTTTTTTTGAGACGGAGTCTCAAGCTGCTGCCCTGGGTAGAGTGCTATGACATCATAGCTCACAGCAACCTCCAACTCTGGCTCAAGCGATCCTCTTGCCTCAGTTTTTCTATTTTTAGTAGAGACGAGGTCTTGCTTTTGCTCAGGCTGGTCTCGAACTTGTGAGCTCAAGCAATCCATCTACCTCGGCTTCCCAGAGTGCTAGGATTATGGGCATGAGCCACTGCACGTGGCCAAGATCATTTTCCTTTAGTCTGAAGTACTCCCTTTAGTGACAGATTTACTAATGCTTAATTCTCCTACTAACTTTACTTTATCTGGAAAAGTTTTTCTCTTGAAGGCTTTTTAACTAGATGTAGAATTCTGGTTTGGCATTTTAGTTTCTTTCTGTACCTCCATGGTATTATTCCATTGTCTTATGGTTTCCATAATTTTACTCGAGAAGTTGGCTGTCAGTTTCGGTTGTTCTTTTGAAGGTTAGGTATCTTTAATTTAAAATTTTCTCTTTGTTTTTTGTTTTTAGTAGTTTGACAATGATTTGCCTAAGTGTGCTTTTCTTTGGGGTTCATAATATTCCTTTAATTAATGGCTTAATGACTAATTCTTTCATAAATTCTGCATAATTTTTTTGTTCTGTAAAAATTTTTTTTTTTTTTTTTTGAGACACAGTCTCACTTAGTCACCCTGAGGTTGAGTGCCGTGGTGTTATTGCTCACAGCAATCTTAAACACTTGGGCTCAAATAATCCTTTTGCCTCAGCCTCCTGAGTAGCTGGGACTACAGGCACCCACCACCCACGCCTGGCTATTTTTAGAGATGGAGTTTTGCTCTTGCTCAGAGCTGGTCTTGAACTCATGACCTCAAGCGATCCACCTGCCTCAGCCTCCCAGAGTGCTAGGATTATAGGCGTGAGCCACTGCACCTGGCCTATTCTATAAATTTTTCAGTCATTATTTCTTTTAATATCGCTTCTGGCACTCTGTATGTTAGCTCTTTTCACTATGTTCCATATGTTTCTTATGTCTTTTCTGTATTTACCAACTTTATTCTTCTGTATCTCAGTCTGGATATTTTTTACCATATCCTATGGTTCACTAATCCATTCTTTCACTGTATCTAAACTGCTGTTGAGCTCATTTATTGAATTCTTAATTTTGGTTATATTTTTTAGTAGTATAATTTCCATTTGATTAACTTTTTTAATTTTTGTTACTTTTTTAATTGTGATGGGTCTCACTATGTTGCCTATGCTGGACTTGAATTCCTAGGTTTAAGTAATCCTCCCACCTCAGCCTCCCAAGTAGCTGGGAGTACAGGTGCATACCACTGTGCCTGGCCATTCAGTTAATTTTTACAGTTTCCACTTCTTTGCTGAAATCATCTTGTGGTCTCCTTTCCTGAACTTTTGTTAATCATAAGTATTTAAAATTTTATTTCTGATAATTCTAATATCTGGATTTCTAATATCTGGATTTATCTGTGAGTATATTTCTATTTTTTCTCATGGTTCGATTGAATCTTGGATATTATAGTATTGTATATGAAAAATTCTAAAGATAAATTGAGGTTCTAGATAATTTATTTTCCTCCAGAGTGAATTTATTCTACCTTCTTGTAGACAGTTAGCCTAGGGGTACCTTGACCCACCCTTTCAGGACTGATAAAGAAGCTTCCTCTCACCAATACCCAGTTACATTGTCCCCTCTGCCAAAGAGCAGGCCAGTTAAAACTGTGCTGATACCAAGCTATGTTTCAGTCCCTGAGAAGAGTGGTCTATTTCAGGTGAACCCTTGTTATTAGGATGGGGCTTATGGGGGGGAGGGAGTCACAAAAGAAAGTAGGTGGGGGTTGCCAGAACCCTCCTCTTTGCTGCCCTAGCACACATCTTTCCAGCCCCGTGATACTGTAGGAAGCTCTGCTCAGCCTCTCACCTTTTCAGCCACTGCTTATAAATGGACAGATACTTTGGGCGGTGCCTTTGGCTCAAAGGAGGAGGGTGCTGGCCCTGTTTACCAGAGGTGGCTGGTTCAAACCTGGCCCTGGCCAAAAAAAACCCTGCAAAAACAAACAGGACATAATTTTAATGGGAGAGAGGTGTCTGATGTCAGGTGCATTTTGTTGCATTTTCCTTATCTTCATGATGACAACCTCTAAAATCCTTGTCAGTTTGATATTTCTCCAAGGCCAATAAACAGATTTTTAAAAATACATCTGTTGGGGGCGGTACCTGTGGCTTAGTGGGTAGGGCGGCGATTGGCGGGTTCAAACCCAGCCCCAGCCAAACCACAACAAAAAATAGCTGGGCGTTGTGGCGGGCACCTGTAGTCCCACCTACTTGGGAGGCTGAGGCAAGAGAATCACCTAAGCCCAGGAGTTGGATGGAGGTTGCTGTGAGTTGTGACGCCACAACACTTGACACTCTACCAAGGGCAACAAAGTAAGACTCTTATCTCTTAAAAAAAAACATGTGTTATCAGGTGTTAACTTGTTTGAAGAAAGGAACTTGAATCCTGAGCTTGTATTGGAAAGGCCAGGCCCCTGTCCACCACCTAGGGCCTCATGACCTCTGCCAGAGACTTTTGCCCTTTGGCAGTGGTGGAGATCACCAGGGAGGGTAGTTAGTTGGGCATGCGGTGGGGGAGTCCCTCCATTACTCTCAAAGATGAGTTAGGGAAGGGCTTGAACCTAGCTTGATAGAGCTAGACACACCCAGAGCAGCCTCCATATTTACAGAAGTGGAAACTGAGGCCCAGAACAGGACCATCCCACAATGGGGGCTCAGGTGTTCTTCACGGCTCTACCAGTCCTCTGCTGTGGGGTGGGACAGGGCACAGTGGGCAGCACAGCTACTGCCCTCTCCTCTCTGGCTTCTCCTTTCCCCTGCTATTCTGTCCTGATTCCTGCTGGTCTTCTGAAGCCATGGGCATCAGGGAGGGGGTGAGTGTATGGGTGAGTTCTTGGTACAGTTCCCACTGGACTCCTTTCTCCTACCCATTTCTCACAGAACCTCAGAGATAGTTTCTGGAGTGACAGTGTTTTTTCCTCGGTCCCTTAAGTTTCTTCCCACACTCAGTTTCTCTTCCTCTTTTCTTCACACCCTGTTGTGAATGAAAGTCATTGAACCAAATCATGCCTTACTTTCTCTCCCTGTGCCTCAGTGGCCTGAGGCAGGCATGAGGGGTAGGGAGGCAGGCGGGGTGTCCCTGTTCCATAGAGGATGCAGGCTTCAGGGAATGGAGCATGGGCATCCTTCACAGGCAGTGCTGGTGCTGCACTCACCCTCACCCTGTCACAGAGGCTCAGCCCCTGTGCCTCAGAGGGGAAGGAGATGGTGTAGAAGCTGGGGGTAGGGAGTAGGTGGTGCTTTTGAATGGGGGAATGAATCTGGTATCTGAAAGCCTCAATGTTCAGAGCACTGCCATGTGCCAGCTGTGTGGCCACAGACAACAGCTACCTCACCTCTGGGAAAGTTTGCTAAGACAGAGGGCTTGGGAGATGACAGGTTGTGGGAGGCCTCCTGTTGGGAAATTGCTACCTGTCCTGGAGCCCAGAAGTTTCTGAGGGACCTGCAGTCAAGGACTAAAAGAGGTAGTAGGGAAAGAAGAGCACACAGCCCAGGCTCACCTGGTTGGCAGGATTGCCAGGGCCTGGGTGTCTGTTCCAGTGTCTCTTGTCTTACCTTTACTAGGTTCACCGGCCCCCAAGAACTCTCACCCTGCTGCCCTGTGGAGTTACTGGGGGCTGAGCCGCTGAGCTACAGGTGCCTCCACAGTTGTGCCTCTTCCACAGCCCTCATGGGCCAGTCCTGTAGTCGTAGAGTGGGGTCAGCTTCTTGAGTGCTTTGTGTCACGGCCCTGTCTGCTACAGCTGAGGCCTGTAGCCTCCTTTAGGAGTCCGTCCACGTTCCCCCTGGCTGCAGGCAGCCATGCTCCTTCTGAAACCCCCTGCATGTGCTTGCCTGTCCATGTGTCACTCCTCACTGCTATGTGCCCTTGACCCAGTACACCCAGATCCTTTCCACTAGAGGTTGATGGACAACATGGCATTTGCCCAGAGTAGGAAGTCTCTGGGGAGGGGACCAGGCTTGGGGAACTAGTGGGTGACTACAGGCTTTTTCTTTTCTTTCTTTTCTTTTTTTTTTTTTGAGACAGAGCCATAAGCTGTCACCCTGGGTAGAGTGCTGTGGCATCACAGCTCACAGCAACCTCCAGCTCCTAGGCTCAAGCAATTCTCTTGCCTCTGCCTCCCAAGTAGCTGGGACTATAGACACCTGCCACAACGCCTGGCTATATTTTGGTTGCAGCCATCATTGTTATTTGGCAGGCCTGGGCTGGATTCCAACCCGCCAGCTGAGGTGTACATGACTGGCGCCTTAGCCACTTGAGCACAAGGCACTGAGCAACTACAGGCTTTTTCTTTTAGGGGTAACTTGGCCCAGGAGTTCTAACCCTGGCTGGGAGTTGGACTTTACCTTGGGTTCAGATTGCTGTGTGACCCTCTTTCTATAGCTGTCAAGCAGGCATACTCCAGTAGACACTCAGTGAATGCCCTCTAGGGATCCCTTCCCAGATCTGGAGGAGGTCCACACTCCAACACAGTAGGCAGGGCCTGTGAGAGCAGCCAGTCCTGCTGCCAAGTGGCAGAGACGGGAGCTGCGGAGGGCCTGTCCTGGCAATGCCCTGTTACTGTCTTCCCTCTTCATCAGGCCCTCTCCAGAGCCATCAGAAAAAAGTCAGGAAGTAACCTGCTTGTGTGAGTTTGTAAACATTTCGACTTGCAAGATACATGAGATCATTGAGCCCACCCTTGATTCCTTCTCTGCTTCTCCTCGCTGCCTTCTTAGGGAACTCAGGCTGCGGAACTATGTCCCTGAGGATGAGGACCTGAAGAGGAGGAGGGTGCCCCAAGCCAAACCTGTCGCAGGTAGGTGAGCTGTCTCTCTCTACTTCATCAGGCTTTGCCCTATTGGAGAATAAGCAGCAGCACCAGGGCAGGAAGGAGTTGGGCCTCCAGGACCACCTGTCACCACCTCATGGCAAATGTGCAAATGCTCTGACAGAGGCCCTGAGGGAGTCTTGTCAGAGCACCGCTTAGCCCAGGGCTTACCTCTGCTGTGACGTGGGGAGCAGCACAGTGACCATGAGCTTTTGGAGGGTCCACCCAACTCATGCCAGGGAGCTTCTTAATCATGCACATCCCTGGACCCTGCCCTGGTGGGTCTCTGTTTTTATTTTTTACTTTTGTTATCAACTTTTTTTTTTTTTTTTTTTTTTTGTGAGACAGAGTCTCACTATGTTGCCCTGGGTAGAATGCTGTGATGTCACAGCTTACAGACCTCCAACTCTTGGGCTTAAGCGATTCTCTTGCCTTAGTCTCCTGAGTAGCTAGGACTACAGGTGCCAACCACACGCCTGGCTGTTTTTTGTTGTGGTTGTCATTGTTGTTTGGCAGGCTCAGGCTGGATTCAAACCCACCAGCTTCAGTGTATGTGGCTGGCCCCTTTAGCTGCTGAGCTACAAGCGCCAAGCCTTTTTTGTTGTTGTTGTTGAGACAGAGTCCCACCCTATGCCCTGAGCAGAGTGCAGTGGCAACATAGCTCGCTGCTATGGGCTGTGGGCATCCTACTGCCTCAGCCTCTGGAAGCTGCTAGAATTACAGGCACCCAGTTGGGTTTTTTATTTAAGACAGAGTGTCACTATGTCACACTTGGTAGAGTGCTGTGGCATCACAGCTTACAGCAACCTCAGACTCCTGGGCTTAAGTGATTCTCTTGCCTCGGCCTCCCATGTAGCTGGGACTGTAGGCGCCTGCCACAATGCCAGGCTATTTTTTTGCTGCAGTTGCCATTGTTGTTTAGCAGGCGTGGGCTGGGTTCAAACCCACCTGTCTGGGTGTATGTGGCTGGTGCCCTAACCACTGAGCACAGTTGCCAAGCCTGAGTTTTTCATTTTTTTATGAGGCGGGGGTCTCACTCTTGCTCAGGCAAGTCTCCCTCCTCAGCCTCCCACAGTGCTGGGATTAAAGGCATGAGCCACCGCACCTGGCTTGTTATCAACTTTTGATTATAAAATAAATTAATAAAGAGCATCTCGTGAAAAAGTAAAGTGTCACCCATTTGTCTGCTCCTCCCCCCTTCATCCTGAAATCCAGATACTCCCCTGGTAATTTGCTTCAAGGTTTGGACTCCACCTGGCAGGGCAGTGGCATGGTGAGAGCAGTTGGGCAGGACCAAGGAGGGTGTGGAATGGCTCTGGGCCTCAGGGTCAAGATGTAACCCCAGCCCACATCTTTAGGGGGAGGGAGGTGAGACAGGGCAGGGAGGGCACTCCTGGGGCCACCATGTGGCAGGGGTTTGAGGCAGCCTGCAGAGTCCGGACTTGTTAGTGCTTTGGTTATCTGTCCCCTCTGGGAGAGATACAGTCCACAGGACTCACCACCCTGCTCTGCTGCCCAAAAGCCCCAAGGCTATGTCCACTTCTCAGCCCTGAGGAGTCCTCTGAGGGGACATGGCGTCTTCCGGTGCTCTGCCTCTGCCTGGAGGCTTGGTGGAGCCAGGAGTTGCCTGTCCCCTGGTCTTGGGAACACACACCTGAGATGGGATGGGAAGAAAAGCCACATGTGTCCCTGGCCTGGCCAGGGCTCAGAGGGCATCCACAGAGCCCAGGAACCCTGGGATTATGGGGAAAGCCAGTCTTCAAGGCCCTTCACAAAACTGCACTTTGTACAGGCAGCGCGCTGGGTTCACAGCTGGGGTTAGCATTGGTGCATCTGGACTGACTCTGGCACGCTACCTCCAGCTGTCCCATTCTTGCAACCTGGGGTGACCTTCATCCCAGGGAAACCCAGACCCCTTCTTCAGAACTGCCTTTGCAGGGTTCCACCTCTGCAAAGTTGGGTTCTCTTTCTCTCCCTGGGGCCACAGTAGGCAGTGTCACTCCAAAGTGGCAGCTTCCTTTCTGACAGGCCTTCATTATTGTCTTGCACCCCCTAGTGGAGGAGAAGGTGAAGGAGCAGCTGGAGGCTGCCAAGCCAGAGCCCGTCATTGAGGAAGTGGTGAGTGCCTGGGGCCACCCCGCCTCCTCTACCTCTGTGTCCTACTGCCCTCCTTACCTGCTCTTCCTCTGTCCTCCTCTTCTTTATTCCCTTTCCACCTCTATCCTTGCTCCCATCCCCGCCTTTCTCCTTCCGTTTCTCCCATTTCCTACCTCTCTACCCTGTCTTCCCACCTGCCCTGGAGCTGGACCACTTCAGTCCTGTCTTGTGTCTCCTCCCTCCCCAGGACCTGGCCAACCTTGCACCCCGGAAGCCTGATTGGTGAGTTTTGCCCATGCAAGATGGTTGCAGACCGGGGGGTGGGGTGGGGGGGGTACTTGGTGCCAGATATGGGCTGTTCCCTCTCACAGTGAGGAGACAGACATAAGATATAGAGCTACACAAGACCCTTAACGTCAGAGCTAAGTGCTGACAAGGACATAAAATGGGGCAATGAGAGGAAAATGATGGTGAGGACTCAGGCAGAAGGGGAGCAGCAGGCCCCTCAAGAAAGGGCGAGATCCCTACTCCAGACAGTCCCATTTGAGCAAGGCCAGCCTTTGTCCTCTGGGGACCACAGAGAGGGGTGGCATGGAGGGAAGGGCCGACACAGCTTTCTATCCTTGTTGTACCACTAACTAGTGTGTTTCCCTCTGGCCCCAGTTTCCTTGTCTTTCTCAGCCCCTTCAGGGGAGGAGGAGACTATACGTCAGGAGACTTGTGTCTTGGACCATGGGTAGGGACTCTGTCCCTCTCAACTAATTCTAGGTCAAGTATAGCACTAGCTGAGGGTGTTTTTAATTTGATGAAACAGAGGCATGGGTGTATGTCCTGGGAAACCCAGAGCCAGAGGGAATAGGCTGAGTGCACTTCTGGAAGCCCACAGTGGAGGGGGAAAGCCAGTGGCTGGAGGAGGAGCAGGGCCCACAGTGGGCTGGAGCAAGTCACTCCCTGATGGTGATTGGGCAGGGCAGACCAAGAGAGGATCCCTGAAGACCTACCCATTCTTGCTTGCCTTGGCTCAGCTTCCCTTGTTGGGTGAGTCTGTGGGGCTAGTCCCCCGGTCTCAGTGGGTCATGGAAGGATGGCTGGGGTTTTAATAGGCATGGAGGGGGGAGAGAGAAAGGAGCATCCTGGCCTGGTCTCCAGGTAACCCCCTCAGGCAATGGTTGTGACACCTGATGCCAGAGGGCTGCAGGAAGGGAGGGGCCGAGGAGTCACCAGGCCAACCTTCAGCCTTACACCTCCCTCCACCTCCTTGCTTCAGGGACCTCAAGAGAGATGTAGCCAAGAAGCTGGAGAAGCTAAAAAAGCGGACCCAGAGGGCCATCGCTGAGTTGATTCGTAAGTGCAGGGCCTGGCAGGGTGGGATCCTACCCTCTAGTGGTGGCCCGAGCACTGAGCCGCTCTCCACCCTTCCTGTCTGCCACCCATTTCAGGTGAAAGGCTGAAAGGCCAGGATGACAGCCTAGCCTCTGCAGTGGTCTCCACCACCGAACAAGAAACCTGTGACTCTGACTGAGGTGTGCCCTGTCCTCCTGCCCCTGTTAAGCCTGTCGTGTAGGTGGACCCTTGGGCAGGGTGGGGCTGGGTTTGCCATCACCTCCAGTTTGGCTTCAGAGTATTAACTGTACCCTGTCAAGTCTGAAACCCTAATGGGTGAGGGCTCCTGAGCTGTTCCTTTTGTTCTTAGTGAGGGCAGAGCCAGCAACAACTCTGTGGGCATGTTGGGTCTGTACATATGTATGTATTTTGAACTTTTTTTTTTTAATCTGTGGAAATAGAGTTGAGTAAACCCCTGTGTGTGGCAGAAACCCGTCAGGTGTTGCCTGTGCCTGGAGTGCTGTGGGTTTGGGTTCCAAGACAGGGTAGCCGCAGAGGTGGTACTTAATATGAATAACCCCAGTGTTGGGCTGGGTATGTTGAGGCTGGAGGGGTGGTGAAGGCTTAGGGCTGACCATCTGGGACCAAGTTCTGGTCTAGTCATTGTTGTAGAGGTCATTTCAAAATTCTTGGGTAACAGGGAGGGGGTCTGGGAGAGTTGTTTTAAGACTTCCTCTAGGGCTCGGTGCCTATGGCTCAAGAGGCTAAGGCACCAGCCACATACACTTGAGCTGGCAGGTTCGAATCCAGCCTGGGCCCACCAAACAACAATGACGGCTGCAAGCAAAAAGTGGCCGGGCGTTGTGGCGGGCGCCTGTAGTCCCAGCTACTTTGGAGGCTGAGGCAAGAGAATCACGTAAGCCCAGGGTTTGGTGGTTGCTGTGTGCTGTTATGCCATGGCACTCTACCCCGGGCCACAGCTTTCGGCGCTGTCCCAAAAAAAAAAAAAAAAAAAAAAAAAAGACTTCCTCTTGGCCTAGGCCTTGCAGTATTCTGTGGGATGGCTGCAGAGGCTCCTACCCTGGTCCTCTGTGGACCCCCTCACAGTGTGAGAGAGAGAAGGAAGAGACTGAGCCCCCACAAACCCCAAATAGAGTCCACTCCTATTTTGAGGCCCTGGCATTCTTTTCCCCACTTTGCCCAACCCAGGCCTAGACTATGGCTCTCCAAGGACAGGGCCCCAGCATCAGAGAGGGTTGTTTCACTCTGCTAAAGACTGGGGTGTTGTAGGCTGGGGGGTTTCACATTTGGACTTCCAAAGTCCTGGCTTTGGGACCATGAGTGTCCTATGTGGAGCTGAGTCTCCAGGTTGCCTGGCTGGCTGTATCATCACCTCTGACTCCAGGTGCCTGTGGCCAACTGGAATTACATCTCCTTCAGAATGGTTACGCCCTTGAGCTTCCTTCAGAGCTTTTTCTTAACCTCTTGCCTCTCCCCTAAGTCATCCAATGTGTTCTTTTCTGTGCTACATTACAGAAACACAGTGGGTTAGTTCTGGCAGACTTTGGTCATAGTGGTGGAGTAAGTGTGTGCACACAGAGACCAGCACACTAACACAATAAATAATTCTTTTAAGTTAAAATTATGCATCTACTCTCAGAAGGTATCCTGTGTAGAAAAGGAGCAGAAAGTGGTAGCTGTAAATGGGGTCTGCTGTGGTAAGTGGCCAGTTTCTTTACTGAGCAGTCAGATAAGGTTAAGACTCTGACTCCAACAAGGAACAGGGACCAGACATGCCCAGTTGTCAGGGCTACAATTAGGCTTCCTTTTCTAGGAATAAAGGATGAAAAGACTTCCTGCATCTCCTCGGATTATAGTTGGAAACAGGCAGTGAATACTTGGTGACTAGTAACTAAGTTCCTATTAAGCACCAAATCTTGGACTAAAGAGGGTTATCCCATCGTACAAGGGCCTAGAGAGCTAATGAAAAGTATTGTTCTGATTTTATGACCCTGGGTGCCCTGTAAGGAAAAAGAAAACAAAAACTACCGTGTATGATGGGCACTCAAGTAAAAAAATGACAAAATACGTTTGAAAATCCAATGCTTTAAAGAATGGCCAACAACCCAACAAGTGGGAGAATTTATACCTAAGAAAATTGAAACAGTAAGATCCTACAGTGCTTTAAAATGAGCATTTATTTTATGATCAGATGATCCCCATAACTCAAGAATAGGGTTAAGTCCAGGCATGGTGGCTCATGGTCATAATCTAGCACTCTGGGAGGCCAAGGTAGGAGGACCACTTGAGCCCAGGAATTTGAGATTGCAGTGAGCTGTGATGATGCCGCTGCACTCTATGTAGGGTCATGTGTGGGAGGTAGATAGAATGACTTCTCAGTGGGGCATACCACCTCAATCCTGGGATATCCAGGGGAATGCCTGCAGATGGACAATCCCTGGAGGTTTGTCAAAATCAAGGAAGATGAAAAGAGCCCGGAGGCATCCAGACAGGCTAGATTAGGACTATGCCCTCTTCTACAGATAGGAGCATTTAAAATCTTCTGTTTGACGCTTAGTTAGATTAGGAAACCTGGTTTACTTTCCCTGGGGGAATAGAACTAGTTTCTCCCTCCCCCTTTCAAAATACACCATCCCTTGGGCTGTTTGGGCTGTTAGCAACCCTCTGCCATTTGCCCAGCCTCTCTATCCAGTCTTCCTGGGGACTTAAGATTTCTTCAACCCTATCTTTTGTATATGCACCTTTGTTGGAAATCACAGGGGCTGCATTTTCTTGGTTTACTCAGCCTGAGTTAATGTAAGTGTTCTCCAGGCCTTCCCAGACATTATCTTTTAAACTGGCATGAGATACTTATTTTCAGTGAAGTTTTCCCAGCTATTTTCACACCATGTTGGGGTTCACGCACAAAGACCCCTGGTCATGGAGTGAGTCTCTCTCTCTCTCTCTCTCTCTCTCTCTCTCTCTCTCCCTCTCCCCCTCTCTCTCTCTGTCTCTCAAAAAAAAAAAAGTAATTAACATAAGAACTCACATGGTGCCTGTGGCTCAGGGAGCATGGCAGGTTCGAATCCGATCCTGGCCAAAACTACAACAAAAAAAATTAATTAAAAAAAAAGAAATAGATACAAGAACTCTTCCATATTCTTTATTTGCAAAACAAGAAGTTTTTGCAAATAAAGAATATTTATTTCAAAAACTCACTAGAAGCACTAAGTAATAACTTAGAGTCAAAGAAAGGATTACTAAATGGGAGTTAAAGCTGCGGAGGGCATATAGAAGGTGACAATGAAAGATGAAGAGGGTGAGCTGGAGGGTAGATTGAGAACCTTGCCATGCTGATAGATGCGTTCTAGCTGACAGGAGTTCCAGGAAACGAAAATCAGAGAAAGAAACTACTTGAAGAAGGAATAGCTGACTATTTCTGTTTCTAGCATCATGGTAGACTAGTTGCCTGAACTAATCTTCCTTTGGAAACAACTAAAAATACTAGGTAAATACAATAAATAATGACAACACATATTTTTAAATATAGCAATGAGATAGCAGGAAAGAAAGAAATACTTGGGCAAAAATGTAAGAGAGGTAGCAACATGCCAAAGTCTGACCTTTGCCTTAAGGGTATTTGACAAACCAGGTAAAATTGTGCATTGGTTTTGGGGGTCCTCAGTGCCTGAATTTAAGACTAACTAAGACCTATGCAAAATAAGGGGCTTAGTAGGCAAGCCTTCTGTAAAGCTAGGATCCCAAAGAGTGGAACCCTCTGTGAACTAATAATAAATCTACTCTCCTGGTATCCCAGAGGAAAATTGAACCTTGCCACTTACCGAAGTGAAAAAAGGTCTTCCTTGAGAACTGAGCTAGCCCTCATGTGGGTTTGCACATGAGAAACCTGAAGCCAGGAGTTTAAGATGGTCCCAGAATGGTGGAGGTCTCTAGCACTTGAAAGAAGAAGTGCAGATCCTACTTGGACTTGAACAAACCTTTGTTTATCTCAGTCCTCAAAGAATTCTCACCAATAAAGTTCTAAGAAAAATGGATGGATGAGAGCTCTCAAGGGTCATCTCCACCAGGACCTGGACTACTTCATGCTGTACTGTCTCACCGCTGATGAAAATGAGGGGCACAGTTCCTACCCCTCCCACCAGTCTGATGTGGACTCTGGCCCAATCTAGGTGGTTGGGATTTTTGGAAATGAGCAGCAAAGGAAGGGAGCAAGGTTTTTTGAGTTATTAAAAAAAAAAAAAAAAAAAAAAAAAAGGAAAGAAAACAAAAATGAGTAGCTTACAGAAAAATTTACCACACAAGGCAACAAAGCACCAAAAGCCAAGGACATTAAAAATAACATGGTAGAATCAGACTCCCAAAGACTTCAGATGTTAGAATGATCAGTCCCAGAATTTAAATATGTTTTAAAATAATTTAAGAACTAGAGAAGAGTTGTGAAAGTAAGAGCAGATTGCAAAAGAACCAAACTGGTGTTCTAGAAATAAAAATACAGCAGTCCTCCTTTGTCCACAGTTTCACTTTCCATGGTTTCAGTTATTCGTGGTCAACCACAGTCCAAAAATATTACATACAATAAGATACTTTGAGAGAGAGAAACCATATTGGCAACATTCGGTATACTGTGTGTAATAGTATATTATTACAGTTTTTATCAGTAGTTATTGTTAATCTCTTACTATGCCTAATTTGTAAATTAAACTTTATCATAGGTGTGTTTATAGGAAAAAACATAGCGGGTTCAGTACTCTCTGCAGTTGCAGGATTCACTGAGGGTTTTAGAATGTATCCTCCATGGGTAAAGAATGACTACTATATTAATAGCAATTAGAAACCTTGTATCTGTAAATTAGATAAAGACAAAGAGACAATTAGTGAATGAGAAGCTAGATCTGAAGAAGTTTTCCAAAATGCAGCTCAGCAAGATAAACAGATTGGTAAGAGTTAAGGGGTTGAAAGACACGGAGAATAGGAGAACATACAATATAATGTGATTGGAGTTCCAGGAGGAAAAAAGAGTGAAACTGGGGCATAGGCAATATTTAACAACAACAAAAAAAGTGCCTGAGAACATTCCAGAACTTTTGAAAATCACTATCCATAAATACAAGAAGACCAGCAAATCTCGAATAGTTTAATAAAAATAAAGAAATATGCATCCAAAAGATTCTGTTTCTTGATCTGGGTGGTGACTCATTAGGTATTTTTACTTTATAAATATCCATTGAGCTGTACATGTTTTATGTATTTTTATATGGTTATTCTAATTCATTATACAAATTTACTTTAAAGTTTTCACACATTGTATTAATCATCAATTACTGCATACAATTTATCTAAAATTCAGGAATTTAACAAATACTATCTCACAGTTTCTGTGGGTCAGGAATCAGGAATTGCTCACCTGGGTGGGTGTAGCTTGAGCTAACTTGTGAGGCTGCCCTCATCTCAAGGCTGGACTGGGGCTATTTTTGAGAGGCCTCAGGGACCTCTCTGTAAGGCCTGCTTACGTGTTCTTACGACATGGCAGCTGGCTTTCCCATAGTGGCAATCCAAGAGAGAAAGCAGAAGGGAACTTCAGGGACTTTTTATGACCTGGTTTTGGAAATGATTCCCCCACCCCTCAAAATTTTTTGTTTTTCTGTTTTTCTCAAGATGGGGTCTTGCTGTGTCATTTGGGCTAGAGTGCAGTGATGTCATTGTAGCTCACAGCAACCTCAAACTCCTGGGCTCAAGCTATCTTCCTGCCTTAGCCTTCCAAGTTCGTGGGACTACACACATCCACCACTTAAGCCTGGCTTTGCTCAGGCTGGTCTTGGGCTCCTGGCCTCAAACAATCCTCGTGCCTTGGCCTCACAGAGTTTAGGCATGAGCCAGTATGTCCAGCCCACATCCTGTTTTATTAGGAGCAAGTTGTTATGTTCAGCTCACACTCAGAGGGAGAAGAATTAGGTTCCACTTCGTAAAGGGAAGACTGTAAGAATTTAAATCCACAAATCCCCAGAATTTGTGGACTTATTTTAGAGCTACCTCATACCTAGTTGCAATGTAATGCAACTGGAGAACATAAAAGACCCCAACATTGTTAAAATTAGAAAAGACATCACCTTTCAAGAAGCAATACGTGCAGACCCTCTGTGTTTCAGGGGGAACAAGCAACACAGCAGCAGATGCCTCAACTACAACCATTGTTAATTGGAATGAAAGAAAATTGTCAACTTAGAATTACATACCTAGAGAAAATAACTTACAAATGTTTTTAGGCAAGCAAAATCAGGGATTCTGTCACCAGCAGACGGTTAACTAAAAGAAAATGTATTGGGTGGAGGTAATGAAAATGTTCTAAAAGTGATCATAGTGGTGATTGCACAAATCTTGTGAATATGCTAAAAGTCACTGAGTTGTATGCTTTAAATGGGCGCGTTGTCTGGTATGTATAAAGCTGTTTTTAAAAACTGAAATTAAAGAGCATTCTTAAAAATTTCTAAATATCAGCTGGGTCTGGTGGCTCACACGTGTAATCTTAGCACTCTGGGAGGCTGAGGTGGGTGGATTGTTGAGTTTAGGAGTTCAAGACCAGCCTGAGCAAGAGCGAGACCCAGTTTCTACTAAAACAATAGGAAAAGTAGCCAGGCATTCAGCCGGTGCCTGTTGTTCCAGCTACTTGGGAGGCTGAGGCAGGGAAATCTCTCTTTTTTAAAGAATTTAGATTTAAGATTTATTTATTTATTTAGAGACAGAGTTACCCTTAGTAGAGAGCTGTGGCATCACAGCTCACAGCAACCTCCAACTCTCAGGCTTGAACGATTCTCTTGCCTCAGCCTCCCAAGTAGCTGGGACTGCAGGCACTTGCCACAACGCACAGCTGGGTTTTTTTTGTTGTTGTTGTTGTCGTTGTTTTAGCAGGCCTGGGCCAGGTTGAACCCACCAGGCCCGGTGTATGTGGCTGGCGCCCTAACCACCAAGCTACGGGCACTGAGCCAGGGAAATCTCTTGAGCCCAAGAGTTTGAGATTAATGTGAGCTAGGCCGATGCCGCAGCACTCAGGCCTGGGCAACAGTGAGACTCTGTCTCAAAAAAAAAAAAAAAAAAAAATATATATATATATATATATAAAAAAATATATCTTTAGACTGAGGGGGTACAATCACAGAGGAAAGTATAAGAAATAAAAAGGAATGAAGAGGCTGAGTGCAGTGGCTCGAGCCTGTAATCCCAGCATTCTGGGAGACTGAGAGAGATCAGAACTAGAGCGAGACCTCACCTCTAAAAATAGCCGGCCATTGTGGAAGTCTGTAGTCCCAACTACTTGGGAGGCAGAGGCAAGAGAATTGCTTGAGCCCGGGAGTTGGAGGTTGTTGTGAGCTATGATGCCACTGCACTCTACCAGGGGTGACAAACTGAGACTCTGTCTCAAAAAAACAAACAAAACAAAAAAAAAAAAAAACAGAATAAAGGGAAAGAAAATTTTTTTTAGGGTAAAGCAACAGCTGCTTAGAGTACATATCATTAACAGTATGTAAGTCTACGGGGGGGAAGTGATTGAAGTCACAGTCTTGGAAGAAGCTTACTCAGGAGACAAAAGACTGGGAAGTAGCCAGGCTGACATTTCTAGAGTAATCCTAAACAAATAAAAACATGGTGTTAACCATTTTCAAAGTAGTTGAGAAAAAAATGGAATGAGAAAAAAGTATCCAACAGAAGACAGAGAAAAGATAGTACAAGTCAGTGAAGCAAATTATCAGTAATTACAATTAATGTAGTAGGCCACTTCTTTTTTATCTCAGTTTGCAGCTGTTCAAAAGAGAAAGGTAAAACCAAACAAAAAGATTAAAATAAAGGGACTGGAAAAGCTCTATCAAGCACAGAATTAACAAAAGGAAGCTGTGGTGGCGGGAATTGTGTCAGACCAGGGGCCTGTCAGAAACGTTCTTAGCCACACCAGTGTGCCATGGAGTGGAGGGCCTAGCTGGTGCCGTGGGAAGAGTGTGAAAGGGTGTGACCACTTTGGAAACGTTGAACACATGCACACACCAGGACCCAGCAGTTCCTCTCTTTGTGCCCTAGTGTTGCACATGTATGTGAGGAGATAGACGGGGATGCTAGTAGAAAATTGTTCATATTAGCACAGGCTCGCGGGCCCACACATACAGCCCAAACTAGTATACAATAAATTGTTCTTAGAGTGGGGTAGTCTAGAGCCATGAAAGGAGCTACAGCCATGTGCTGCAACATGGATAGATCTTGAAACAAGCATGAGCTGTTAGTGTGATGTTCCAGATTGGGCAGAGTGAAACCGTATGTGCTCTGAGGACACACACATAGGTGGTAGAGCCAGGGCAGAAAGCAAGATGACCAACTTAAGGCTTAGAGTTAGCTCTAGACAGGGGCCCTTTGAGGTTTTAACAGCCTCATTTTTCTTGTTTGAGTGATAGGAATTCACGTTATTCTCTATACATAATCATTTTTATACACTTTGGCATTAGGTGCTGTATTTTAGATACAGGGTTTTTTGTTTTTGTTTTTTTTTCTAAGAGAATAGTTTTACTACCACTACAGTGGTGGAGATTATAACATAGAGACTAAAGAGAAAGATTATATAAACAACACATGTAAAAAACAGACAAGTTACCTAGAAAGGAATGAATTTTACTTGATCAACAGTAGATACGAGATGATAAAGCTTTCCTAAGTGCTGAGGAAACATAAATGTTAGTCTGCTCAATTATCATAAATAGGAGCAGGATACACATCTACAGGCTTAAAGCTCTAAGTGTTTACTATGCGCTGATCTTTGCTGAAAGAACTAAAGGATGGTCTAGTAAGAACTGCAGTGGGAGCAGGGTGTAGACACTTGGCAGTTACCCACAAATAGGACTTAAACACGGAGGGTTTGTTGTTCTTGCATTAAGTAAAACATGGCACATTGGCTCCTCAGGCCACCAGGGATGTGATTCTGTGGTTTCCCCAGTTGCCATCCTTAGTGCCCTGTCCAAGGTTTGAACTTCAAGCAGAAAGGCAAAAGGTAGGTCAGCTGAAGAAACCCTGGCTTTACTTCTGATTGGCTGTTACTGTGTCACAGGGCCACCCCTAGCTGCAGAGACATGTTGGGTATAAGGGTGCTCCAAGCTGGAACATTGCCATCATAGTTGAAAATCTTTTTTCAACTATTTTTATTTTGTTTTTATTTAACAAAAATACGCCAATGTCTTCCCCTATACACATATTTACAAAACCCACTGATCAGTCTAGAACCTGGGTTTTTTCTGCTTCTGAACATGGGAACACGGGGTCATTAATAACTGCACGATTCCTGGAGAAGGAAACAGTGCAGATGACTTAGCGCAGTCTACCACCATGATTGAAATTGAGATTCTATGAGAAAGGAGGAAAGGGAGAAAATAGAGGGAAGGCAGAGTGCAGGAAAAGGTGGTGAGCAAAGAAACGTTGGAAAAGCCCAGTACCATCAGCTAACTTCTAGCAAGACTGACCAAAAGACACAAATTATAAATATCAGGAATGAAATAAGAGCGTCACATACCACAGACATCAAGAGGACAGGAAGAATATACTGTAAATTCCCACATAAATTCAGCAAATCAATGAAATAGACCAATTTATAAAAAGCACAAATACCACATCTCACCCAAGATGAAATGGATAATTTGAATAGCTTTATAAAGAAATTGAATTTATATTTTAAAAACCCTGAAAAAGAAATCTCCAAGCCCAGGTAGGAGAATTGATAGATTTAATCCCAACAAGATTTTTTTTTTTCTGACTACATATAGACACAATTATTCTAAAAAGTATGCAGAAAGGCGGAGGAACTAGAATAGAAACTTTTTTTTTTTTTTTTTTTTTTTTGGAGACAGCATCTCACTTTGTCGACCCCCAGTAGAATGCTGTGGCATCATAGCTCACAGCAACCTCAGACTCTTGGGCTCAAAAGCCATTCTCTTGCCTCACCCTCCTAAGTAGCTGGGATTACAGGCACCCACCACAACACCCTGGTGTTTTTTAGAGATGGGGTCTCACTTTAGTTCAAAATGGTCTCAAACTTGTGAGCTCAGGTGATACACCTGCCTCAACCTCCCAGACTGCTGGGATTACAGGTGTGAGCTACTGTTCCTGGCCTAGATTAAACTACTAGAAGAATAAAGCAGGACGAGTCACTACCAGTTTCACTACCCACTGTTCACAGCTACAGCAGTCAAGCCCTGGTGTCCTGTTGGTGGAAAGATGTGCAGATTAATCCATGGAATGGAACATACAAGCTTAGCCAACTGATTTTTGTAAAAGGTGCAAAATAAATTTAACGGAGGAAGGATAGTCTTCAGCAAGTGGTGCTGTGGCAAAAAAGAAAAAAAAACCCTAAGCCTCAGACCTTAAACAAAAATTAACTCAAAGTGTATCAAAGATTTAAATGTAAAATGTAAAACTAGGAATCTTTTAGAAGTAAAAGGGAAGACAACCTTCTGAACCTAAGGCTGGGTGAAAAGTTCTTAGAACTGAGACCAAAAGAACAGTCCATTAAACAAAAATTTAATAAATTTGACTTAAAAGCTTTTGCTTCAACGAAGATCCTGCTAAGAAAATAACAAGAAAAGCTACAAAAAGAAAATATTTACACACCAGGCATCTGATGAAGGATTCATACCTAGAATATATAAAGAACTCTTAAAATTAAACTGTAAAAAATAAAGCCAATTAGAAAGTGGGCAAAGGACGTGAAGAAATATTTCAATGAAGAGGGATATATAGTTGGCAAATAAGTACATGAAAGATGTTCAGTATCACTAGCCATTAAGGAAGTGCAAATTAAGATCACAGTCAATACACAGCTATTTGAACAGATAAAAAAGTGGTATTACCAAATGCTGGCAAGGATATGGAGAAACAATGAATTGTATATTGTAGATTGTAGGTGGGAATGTAAAATGGAACAGCTATTCTGGAAGTTTGGCACATTCTTAATCTCCACTTACCATATAAATGAGCAGTCATACTCTGGGCATTTATCCCAGAGAAAGAAAAACTTAAATGTTTACATTAATAAATCTGTACACAAATGTTCATAGTAGTTTTTTTTGTATTTGCCAAAATCTGGGGTGGGGGGAAATGCTCTTTAGTAGGTGACTGATTAAACAGTGGTATATAAAGCTTGGAATACTACTCAACAATAAAAAGGAATGAAGTAATAAAAAAGGGATGCAATAGCTTGGATGGATCTCAAGGGCATTATGGTGAGTAAATAAATAAGGCTCAGCACCTGTAGCACAGTGGTTACAGTGCCAGCCACATGGACTGAAGTTGGCAGGTTCAAGCCTAGCCAGGGCCAGCTAAACAACAATGACAACTGCAACAAGAAAATAGGGCGTTGTGGTGGGCACCTGTGGTCCCAGTTACTTGGGACTGAAGCAAGAGAATCACTTAAGCCCAAGAGTTTGAGGTTGCTGTGAGCAGTGATGCCACTCTACCAAGGGCTACATAGTGAGGCTGCCTCAAAAAAAAAAAATAAAATAAAATAAATAAATAAATAAATGTCAAATGGTCACATACTGGATGAACCCACTTACATAACATTATTAAAATGACAAAATTATAGAGATGGAGACCTTACCTTCGGTTTAGGGATGGTGGGGACAGGTGCAACTAAAAGGTGGTGGCTACAAGATCTTGAAATAGTTATGGTGATGGAATAGTTCTGTATCTTGATTGTGGTGGTAGTGATATGGCTGCCCAGAAGGTGAAATGGGATAGGACTATATACACACTATAAGCACATAACCGTACCAATGTCAGGTTCTCGGTTGCAATTATGTGCTATAACCACGGAAGATGTAACCATGAGGAAACTGTGAAGGTGACAAAGGACCTAGTCCTGGCCTTGGTTGGAGACAGTCCTCAGGCTCTAACCGCCCCTTTGTCCTAGGGCTTGAGGAGATGGGACAGTGAGGGGTAGTGTCCAGGCCACAGGTGCTTCCTCAGGACAGCCCTGACCCACCTCCCAGTGTCCAGATCCCTGGCTTGGTGTTCGCCAGAATACCTGGCCTCTTCATCTTGGGAGAAGTGCCACACCCGGCATGTTCTGCAGCAGCTTGGATGTCCCTTCCCCAGAAGAGGACAGGAGAACAAGGCCTGCTGGCCCAGAGACACAGGGTGCCTCTGGGTTCTGACTCCTTGCTGGGGAAGCAGCAAGAAGGCTGGGAGAAAGTTGCACCTGGGCTTGCAGGGACAGCCCCAGGGGGCAGTGCAGGGTTTTGCGACCTCATTGAGGAACAGTGGGCTTGGCCCAGAGAGAAGGACAGCCCCTGAAGTTGTAAGGGAATACTCTTGTCCAGCCTCAAGCCTAAGCCCCCTGTGGGTGCTCCATGTTGCTGCTCACCCCCTTTGAGGCTCGTACTTCCATGGGGCTCTGAGCTGGGAGGCAGCCATGCATTCAGCATGTTCCTGAGGACCCACCTGGCTGGGCACCCTTCCAGCTGCTGAGCATGCCGCGGTGAATCTGACGATGGCTCTGCGTTTGAGGAGCTGACCTTCCACAGTCTCCAGGTCTGTGCTGGGAGCCAGGCCTTTTCCCTCAGACCAGTCTAAAAGATGCTTCCCCCAAAACTGTCTGGTTGGACAGCACCACATGAGTCCATCCAGCCAAGAGGCAGCGTGGTGCAGAATCCACACAGCCATGGCTTTATTTCCCCACTGTCCTCACATGGCCACTGGGGGGCAGCAGGAGACACCAGTGGGGCCCCTGCAGGGCAGTGTGAGCTGCCCCAGCAGGCTTTCCCCTGCTAGGAGCGGGTCTTCTGTAAAGCACATTGCCGGCCTGATGAAGCACTTCTGCCCTTTTCCACAGGGCCTGCATCTATTAAGTGGCTGATTGTCAGAGATGATCCAGAGATGGGTCTAGCAACAGCAGAAGCATATCCTGGGGAGAGCAGCTTTGGATACTTAGGGTGTGTGAGGACCAGGTGGGGTGTCTTCAGTGCCCTCCCAACCCTGGAGACCAGCCTTGCTGGATCACCACAGTCTCACTTCCCCTTGAACTGTGGCTGGGTCTGCATGTGCAGTTGGGTGGACAGGATACCTGGGAATGTGGATCCACTGAAGCCTAGCTGGGAAATGTTTCCCAGCTGGGTCAGCCAGGTCCCCTTGACCCAGCCTGAGTTGGCATCTCAACCTTTCCTGAGCATCTGCTGCTTGGAGCCAAGCTCTCAAGATGCTTTTGACCCAGGTACCCTCTATCCAGATGGGCAGAGGTGGGCAATCCACAGAGCAAGTGGGTGTGGGTGCTGGGGCTCCCTCCTGGGCTCAGAGCTGTCGCAAGGGCTCTGGCAGGCAGGGGCTGAGCTTGGGTGTCTGGGCTGGGTTGCCCAGCCAACCTGCCCCTTCTGTATGTATTTACTGGTTTTCTTAAATGTTCCCATTACTCTGGCCTCTGGTGGCCACTGAGACAGAAATAAATGCTGCAAGGCAGCCCTGCCAAAAGCCAGGAATCCAATTCCCCCTCAGAGGCCGGAAGAGGCGCCTATGCAGAGCATGCCAGACCTCGGTGGCCTGCACACCCCACATGCCACTCCTACACATGTTCACGTGCACTTGCATGCCTTTACACACGTGTACAAGCAGGCAGTCACACATACCACACATACTCAGATTTGCCTCATGCAGAGGCACGCACACATTCATACATGCAGACGTTGCACCTGCACACACATGCACTCACACATGGCCCACTCATGCACACACCCCCGAGAGGGTCACACCTAGTTGCTACCATACACTTGGGTCACAAACTCAGCCATCCTTTATGTGCTGGTAGGTGAGCCATGGACGAGGGTGGGAGGAGGCTGCCCTGCCCAGTCTGGAGGAGCTTGGCCTCACGGGAGCACAGGCCCAAGGCTGCCAGAGCTTCTGAATTTTTAAGAGAAGCTGGAAAGCTGAATTTTTATGTGAAATATCCTGATTTTTAAATGTTGGCTCAAGATGTTGAAAATACTGTGAGTGCCAAACCAAACATATCTGTGAGCCAAATTCCACCCACAGGCGGCGTTCTCAGACCACGGGTATACACACACACACATGCACAAATAGACAGACACAAAAGAGACAATGTGTATATGCACACATACAGCCACACATACATAGACCTACCAGAAGACCCGGACATTCAAGTGGACATACATGCAAATCCAGACACATACAGAAATACAGAAGGGCACACACACACAGTCATACTTCCAAACAGAATGACCAATACACATAAATAGGCACATTTATAAGCAGATATATACGCAAATATAAGGAAATACACAGACACACACATGCAGCTCTCTCTCTTACTGATGCATGGGAGTTTGTTGGGGGCAGATAGCCTGACAGTATGGCTTCCAGGCAAAGGCTAGGGTGTGGTTCCTGTGCTCACAGGGTGTCCCTGTGCTCGTAAAAATGCTGGAGCAAGAGGAGGGCACAGGACACATGGATATGCTCTCTCAGGTTGATGGGAGTGTTAAGCGTGGTGGTACACAGGAACCAGCCAGAGGCCTCCCAGGAGAGGTTGGCTGGAGCCACAGTACTGAGGAGCTATGAAGGGAGCTTAGGGTGGCCAAGAGCCCATGCTCTGATGCCCCAGAACCCCATCCTCTAGCCTGGCCTTGCCCCTCTTCCTAGCCAATGAGAAAGGAGCAAAGTTAGCAGGATCCTCATGGGACTAACTACCTGCAGAGCTTGCCACCAGAGCCACCTGCAACCCCTCACAGGAGCTCTCCATGATGGGAGAACTGCCTAAAAACTACTGGGCCTTTCAATTGGAAAGACTTTTTTTTTTTTTTTTTTTTTTTTTTGGTAGTGTGCTGTGGCCTACCATCATAGCTCACAGCAACCTCAAATTCCTGGGCTCAAGTGATCCTCTTGCCTTAGCCTCCCAAGTAGCTGAGACTACAGGCACCTGCCACAATGCCCAGCTATTTTTAGAGATGGGGTCTTTCTCTTGCTCTGGCTGGTTTGGAACTCCTGAGCTCAGGTGATCCACCCACTTAAGCCTCCCAGAGTGCTAGGATTACAGGCATGAGCCACTGCTCCTGGCCTCACAATTAGGAAGACTTTGGGAAGTACCTATCCTCCCCCACAAAGAAAAGCACCAAGGCTGGATGTATGGCTCCTACCTGTAATCCAAGCACTTTGGACGGCTGAGATGGGAGGATCACATCCTGTGAGGCCAGGAGTTCAAGATGACTCTGGGCAACATAGCAAGACGCGGTCTCTACAAAAATAGAAAGAAAAAAAAAAAATTAGCCAGGTATGATGGCACACACCTGTAGTCCTGACAACTTCAGAGTCTAAGGCAGGAGGATTGCTTGAGCCTAGGAATTTGAGGCTGCAGTGAGCCATGATTTTTGTCAGTATACTTCAGCCAGGGTAACAGAGACCCTGTTTCCAAAAAAACAAAACAAAACAAAACAAACAAACAACCAAGGCTGAAAACGCAGGAGCCCGAAGCTGCCTAATAAATATAGGAACACATAGAGGCCCCAGCTACCCTCTCCTCACCCACAGATGGGAGGCTAAGGCCAGAAAAGATCATCATAAACCAGGTGGCACCTGTGGCTCAAAGGAGTAGGGCGCTGGCCCCATATGGCGGAGGTGGCGGGCTCAAGCCCAGGCCCGGCCAAAACTGGAAAAAAAAAAAAAGATCATCATAAACCTGGAATCCTGGTCTTCTGCCTCCCCTAGATTGTGGCCCCTTTCCTGCACAGTCATATTCAAGGTAGCTGACCTCCAGCCCTGGGATGCACAGAATCTAACAATCCATACTCACCACCCCTTGGCCTTCAGCCTGCATGACCACGATGCTAAGGAAGAAGGGAACCTGTCACATAGGAATACCTTCACCTTGGGTCCTGAGTGGCTCAGTCCTACGAGGGGAAAGATCTGGTCCCTGTCCAGGCAGCCGGAACCTAGCCTGGGAACCTGTTGGGGAGCAAGTAGGTTCTGTGCCTACTCAGGTCATGAAATCTGAGTAAGAGCCTGACCTCCAAGGAGAAGCTGAGGCTCAGAGAGGGAAGGTGGCTTGCTTAGAGAAGGTGGCTTGCAAAGGCCCTGCCTGGCTCTGCAGTCCTTTCCTCCTTTGCTCATGCTGGCCAGTGGATCAGTCCCTCAGGCACAGAGTGTTTCAGTTGGCCATGGTGGCTGGGATCATGCTACTGGAGTTGGCTGAGGCCATCAGGGACTGGGAACTGCATCGCAAGCCCCACACCCCTGGGCCCCACACAGGTCCCCACAGCCAGATCTCTCTTCTAACAACCAGAGCAGAACCAGTGCCCTTTCAGATCCCCAAGGCTGGTCCACGTCCCCTCAGACCCTTAGGGCAGGGCTGTGTCTCCCTTACTGCCCTTATAGCAGGACTGTGTCCTCTCAGACTTCAGGGGCAGGGCTGTTTCTCCATCACAATCCTTAGAGCAGGACTGTGTCCTTTCAGACCCTGGGGCAGGGTCATGTCCTTCTTGTGCCTCTAGAGAACTCGACCCCTTTTCCCACCTGCCTGCTCTCCCTCTGCTGAGCAGCCTGTCGACTCCACATGCTTGGGGCCTAGCTCAGTCCTTGCTCTTGACTGGGGATTGGAGAAGGGTACACATGGATCCTCTAGATCCTACTCTGAGCTGGAGGCTGTGGACTCCCTCTGCCCCCCATCTTGGGGTCAGGCCCGTGTTTCAGGGCTGGATGGCTCCCACCCTCCACCGCCAGGAGGATACGTTTCTTCTAAGAGTCTTCAGAAGTCTTTCAGTCTGGACTAAGGGAAACAGGCCAGGGAGGGGCAGGGCTTGTCCACATGCCCAAGACAGGTGGGAAATGGACCTGGCCACCTTACTGGCCTAACTTGGAGTCCAGGGAAGTCTGTGAAATGCCTGGATACCAAAGCCAAGAAGACTGAGGAGTGGGAGTCTCAGCGCCCTCCTTCCTGCCTGATTACAACCCCGCTCTGCTGCTGTTTACGTGTTCCCTGTGGCTTGGATGGGCTGTGGGGCCTTGAAGGGAAAAGTGACCACCTGGCTCCAGCCCCTGCTCAAGGCAAATAGGGTCCTGACATCCTTCCAGGCCTGCTGAGGGCTCCCACTTCCTCTGCCAACACCTGGATGGCCCAGGTGGGGCTCAGGGGCCTCTCTGAGGGGAAGCCAGCCCTGGCCCAGGGGGTCCCAGTCTCAGGGAGGAGACCTGATCCTAGCCTATGGGAATTGGATTGATGGGAGTGGTCCAGTCCCGTCCTGGACATCAGTGTGAGGGGGGAAATGGTGCCAAGCCTAAAGGGGGAGGCCTGGCCCTGTCCTGAGTGCAAATATCCTGATGCGAGAGGGCTAGTCCTCATCTGGGAGGTGTCCAGTTAGATATGGGAGGCCTGGCCTTGGCCTATGGACACCAAACCCGAGAGAGAGTACCTGGCATGGCCAGGGAGCTGTTTGTCCAAAGAGAGGAATAGTTCTATCTTGGGGTGGGGTCCATTTAAAGCAGTGGTTCTCAACCGTTGGGTTGGAACCCACAGGAACTATATTAAAGGGCCGCAGCATTAGGAAGGCTTAGAACCACTGAAAAGGGAAGATGGTAAGAAGCCAAAGGAGGTAGACATAGCTCTGTCCTTGGGGGCACTCTATCTGAGAGGAGGCTCAGTCCTGTCGTTGGGGTACCCAGTCTGAGGGGGAAGAAAGCCTTTTCCTGGTGTTGGAGTAGGGATTGGTGCCCCCAGTCTGCAGGAAGAGGCCAAAGCCTATCCTATAGGGAATCCAATCTGAGAAGACAGGCTCAGCCAGCCTGAGGATGAAGACACACCATTGTCCAGAGATGTCCAGGGAGAAAGATGTTCCAGAGTGAGTGAGCCTCCTGACAGAGGAATCTGGGCTGGGAGATGAGGCTCTGAGGCCTGGCCGACTGGACCACGAAGACCCTGCCTATGGGGTAAGTAGTATGAGCTGCCTTCAAGACCCAGTGGTCTGGAGGTACCATGTTCTGACCTGAGGGGATAGGTCAGTTCATACCTTGGAGAGGGACATCAGATATCCCTGGGGAGGGGGATGAGGGTCTGCCATGCTGAGGTCTCCTTCCTTAGGCAGTACCTCTACCAGGGTTCTTCCTGACGATAGCATCTCCTACCCCCACCACTGTCTCCCTGTATGGCCACCTGACTCCTAGCTGGCTACCCCTTCTCCAATCCTCGGGCAGCCTCCTCTAGTCTGCACATTGGAGCAGTGACTCTTCTAAATGCTCTCCCTCTACAACTTCAAGTGGCTCCCAATGCTTCCCAGCATCCATGGGAACACTTTGTGCTCAGCCTGGCTCAGTGGCCCTTCAGGACCTGGCTTATGCCTCTCTCTTACCATTATGAATAGGTCCCAACACATGGATCTCCATGAGTATACCAGACCTTTGGATGGTAGTTTGCCCTGCTTGCCATTTGGGCAGGCAGGGCCCAGCCTGAGGCTGCTCAGCACACGCTCACACCACATACCACCCAAGTGAGTTTGTTGTCTTGGGCCTCATGACCTCTTGCCTCACCCCTACTGGGTAGATTAGGCTGCTGGAAATGAGGAACACTCCTAGATGCCATCCATGGAGAAAAGAGGAAGACAATTTGAGCTGGAGAAGAGAAGGCAGGGCCCAGCAGAGGCACGGGCTTGTGCATAGGCTGTCTGTAGGCTTGAGCAAGAGCAAGAAGCTCGTTTAGGGCAAGGCATGGGGTGGGCATGCAACTGGGCCAGCCCTCAGGGTGTCAGACTGAGGGAGGGTTGTGCCATTCTAGGGCCCTTGAATGGCCCAAGATGAGAGTGGGCAGGGTCCAGGGGGTGGGTAAGGTGGTAGGGGGTTTTAGATGAGGATGCTTAGTGGCTGTCCTTGGTGCCTCATGAGTAGATGTGCCCAGCTTTGTAGACCCTCACCCAGCCACCCTCTGGGCTCAGACTCCTGGCTCCCCACAGTTCCTGAGCCAGAGCAGAGACCCCAGCCCATACTTTACTTGCTGGCCCTGGCACTCCCCTGCAACCTCTATCTGGTTTCTAGAGGAATGTCAGGCCTGGATGGGGATGAGGGTCATGGATGGAAGGCTCCCTGAGGGCCACCACCAGACAGCCAGGGAAGGATCATCTAAGCCAGGGTTGGGGGTGTAGCAGGGACCTGTGGGATCTGGTGAGGAGCATCTGCTGTCAATGCCGTGTGGGCAGAAGGGGGCCTGCAGCCAGAGGAGTTGGTTCAAAGGAGCAGCTAGGTGTTAATTATGGAGAGTGTCTGAGGTGGCAATGGTGTCAGGAGAAGGCTGAGGTCAGATTCCCACATGGGTCCTCTTGACTGCTGTCTGACCCCTGCAAACCTGAGCCTTTATGGGCCGTGCCACTCGCCTCTGTGTCCTTACCCCTCCTGGAGTGAGACCCAAGGACTCTTCCATGATTCACAGCCCCTCTCCCACTCCTGGGTGGCCTCCCCCCACTTCCCCATGACACCCAGTCCCTCCCCACTCAGAACAAGTCCCCAGTTCAAACCACAGGAAGCCACACACTGCTTCCTTTTCCTTTTTTTTTTTTTTTTCTTTTTTTTCCCCTATTTTTTCTCCCAGCCCTAGCCCTAAGTGGGCAACCATCCAACCACCCGTCTCTTGGTTCATCTGTCCATCCACCAATGTCAGCAGGACCAACCCCAGTGCCTGGTCACATGACTGTCTCCCACTCTTCCTGTAGCAGGGCGGGTGGCCGCTCAGGTCCGGAGGCCTCCTCATCTAGACCTGAGCAGGAGCCATTCAGGAACCCATCGTCCTTGGGAGCAGCTATGGCAGGTGGTATGGTCTCAAAGGTCTCCAAGGCTGGGGCTTCTGGCTTGGTATGGTTAGGCATCTGGGGGTGGCCATTGGTGGTAGCAGTTGGTAGCAGGCGGGGGCTGAGAGGCAGGCCAAGTCCTGCACGGGGGCCTACATTGGTCACGCTCGTGTGAGATACCATTGGGCCGTAGCTGTAGCTGCTGCTCCCACTGCGTGCCTTGCGCTTGAAGTCCAGTGCCAGTGTCCAGCGACTCCAAGATTTCTTAATCTCAGCCTGTACCTGTGGGTGGTAGGAGGGTGGGTAGTTAGGTGTACCCACAACCCCAGCAGTGCCCCCATCCTGTCCCTGCAACACCTGGAGCTGAATGAAAACAGAGGAGTAGGGTCTACCAGAAAATTCCAAGGCCAAGTACAAGCCCATCATCCTCAGAACATGGTGCCTGGCTGCAGGCATTGGCATACCTAGAATCTACAGGCTCAAACGGCCCCCAAAGGAGCTGAGTCCCCCAATCTGGGTTACAGAGAATTCAACTGTGGGGCTGGGAAGACCCTTGGCTATGCCAGACATTGAAGAGCCTTCAAATCCTAGCACATCCTGAGGCTGAATCATCTGGAAAGACTTCTCTCTGCCTTCAGAATGTCCTCAGGGATTTTCTCAGAAAAGCAAAGAAAGAACCGGACAGAAGACAAGACTCTGAGGAAGCCCCTGGCACATATGCCTCCTCCCTGCCCTGCCCCAACCCTCCCTACTGCTTACCTCGCCATTACAGAAACAGTATATGATGGCGACAAAAAAGCCCTGTGGAGAGAGGTGTCTGGGATCAGGGGCGACCCCTCCCACCCTGCCCACCCCTTCTGCCCCGGCCACCCTCAGCCAGCCTCAGCTGAGCCATGCACCTGGAAGGAGTTGAAGAGCATCTCATAGTGCATCTGGACTTGCCAGAGTGTCCCTGAAACCTCGGTGTACGGCGTGGCCATGAAGACGATGTAGTGAACACCAAATAGTGGCATGAGCACCAGTGTGGATTTCAGCAGCTTCCTGGGCCGGCAGGGCAGGTAGATCAGGGTCCAGCCACTTCCCCCTCAAGAAGCTTGTGCCACCCCATACCCTGCTAGCCACAGGCTCCAGAAGCTACAAAGGGACCCAAGGTTCTGGCCATCATGGGAGAATAAAGCAGTTCCCTTGGGATAACTATTGTCACTGCAAAATGTGAAGAGAGTCCCTTGCTTCACAGGGGTGTCCTGAAATGGACCACAAATTATAGCCCCTCTGTCCCTGGGCCCTCTGCACCTGCTGGTCCCTCAGCTGGCATGCACTCACCCTCCCATGCCCATTCCTGAGGGTTTTAGCTGAGCTGTGGCCTTTTGGGGGCCACCCACTGCTCACCTGTCTCTTGGGCTCCCTGTGACCAGCTCTTTGGGGAAGGTCTGGGTTTGTCCCACCCTTGCAGACCCTAACTCTAGGTCTTGGGGTACCCCAGGGCCTCCAGAAATGAGGCAAGATACCTGGGGCTGGCCAGTTGGGTAGGTGGGTATAGCTAGGGAGTCGGAAGCTGGATCCTTCTCTTGCCTTTATCTTTCCTGTGCACGTGGTGCTTGAATTCAGTGACCCCTGAACTCTATCCCCAGCTCTAAGGAGCCAAGGCATGGCAGGCATGGCTCACCTGTACTGCTGCCGTGTGTCACACCGGCCGGCGTTGGTCTCCCGTAACTTGGTGGCAAGCACCCGGACGATGTTGCTGAAGAGGATGAAGTTGAGCTGCGGGAGTGAGGGAGGCTGGGTCTCGAGGCTGCACCCAGTGGGGTGGGGCAAGGACTCTGGCTCATGGTCCTGCCACAGGCCCTGCTCTGCTATGGATCTCTAGGTGGCTCTTTGGGCCCTTGGCTTTCCCATTTGGACTGAAGTGGGGATCAGCTGGTCCTCAGGCTTTTGTGGATTGCACCCTGCCGCAGGTCCCTGTTGGGACTGCACACTCCCACCCACCCCTGCTCACCACAATGGAGGCCAGGATGGGCACCTGGATGATCCACTTCTTGTTCCCAGAGCTCAAGTCCCAGCACCTGGGGGAGAATGCAGCATTAGCTCCCTCCCCTTCTGTTCCCATCCTAAGCCAGCCCACAGAAGCCTGAGTTGAGCTGTTCTGACATTAGCTGTCAGGAACACAGGAACAGGAGATGTTGAGTGTGACTAGGCCTCAGGACACCCACATAGGCCTCTTTGCAAGTAGTCCCCTGTGACTCTGAAGGGGTTTCCAGCTAGAGGCTGAACTGGAACTCCTGGAGCTGAGGCCAATCAGAGCCAGGGTATAGGAGGCTCCTTCATATGATTCACGGGGGGAAAGGGTACCAGGGGTGTTTCTGGCCTGGCCCTCTTCTCCATCTGGACCTACCCAGTGTTGGCCAGGGTAGCCCTGACACTGACCCATACGGCCACGAAGACAGCAGGCAAACCTGTGGGCACAGAGGGGGCAGTGTGTGAGGGGCTGTGGATACCATCCACATCTCCCACCTCATGCTTGATGACCCTCAGCTCACTCTGTCATTGCCCTGATCCCCTCACCCCAGGCATGTGGGTTGCCTGGTGACAGAGCTACATTCTGGCATGTACTGCCCCACCAGCCTCTCCTTAGGGCTCTAACCCATAGGACCCAGCTCAGCCCTCTGTCCCCATCTTGGTGCTGTGTCATATGCAAAACTGTGAGGCACATGTGAAATAGTACAGTATCCTTAATTTATCCAAGCCCCTGGACATTAGCCCTTCTCCCATGAAGGGTGCTGCTCCCATGGGGGGGAACCTCTTACTGGCACTTTTTGTCCCAGAAAACCCCTCCCCCATTAACTTGGTTTAAAAGGTCCTAGCCCTCATGGATGAGGCTGGATACAGTGAGGAGTTTTGTCCCAGGCAGGGACCACAGGGGAACCTCTGTGTGTCCTGGCCTGAGCCAGCTCAAGTGGTACACAGTACCTTTAAGTGAGCTTTACCTCTGCAAAAGGACTCCCAAGTCCTGCCCCAACTAACTTGAGGCTAGACCTGGTACATCCTTGGAGGGATAGGCATGATCTGAGTTTACAGTAAGGAAATGAGCTGTGACATTTCTGTCCCCCATAGTGCTGTGCATTCCCTGATCCACATGACTCCAGCCCACCCGGACACTTCCTAGCTCCTGCATTAGCTCCCAGGACCAGGTCCAGGTCTCCTCTAACTGGGGGGCTAGTCTTGGTGACGTCAGGGTGAGGCTGTGGTGCCAAGAGGCAGGGAGGCAGTAGCTGTTGACCTGAGGGCCTCTGGGTGATGAGCACAGAGAGGGCTCCAGCCACCCGGCCCACCCCTTTGCAGTCTGGCCAGTTGCCCTGGAGCCCAGCCAAGCTCTGGAGCTGCCAACAATAATGGACAATTATCAGTAACTGGATCCCAGAGCCATGGGGGGCTGGGACGAGTGCTCCGTCCCAGTAACCCATTCTGCAGACAGGCTGCTGAAGCCCAGATGGTGCTGAGAGGCTGGGCCTATGGCTCTGGGCCATGGACCCTGCAAGCCTGCAAGGTTCCCCCCGTCCATCCCAGTGAGGGGATTAGTGGAGTAACAGATGCTGGCCTATCCCACAGCATTCAGGGTAGAAGGACGGTTCCAGACCCCAACTGCCCAGTCTGACCTCTGACCAAGATCCCACTCTGATCATGAGCTGAGTCTTGATCTGAAAGTACCTTTTCCCTTCTCCTGAGCTGAGCCTCAACCCCAGGTGAACCTGACCTGGGGTCAAGCCCCGTTTTGTGAATCTGGAATGGGGTCAGTCACAGAAGGGTGGCAGGCCTCCCACCTGCTGTCCCATATCCATGACAGGATATGCTATCCCCCTGCCAGCCCAGGTCCCACCCTTGCCTGCGCCTCACTGCCCCTATGCCTGCATACCCCAGCCGAAGACTGTGAAGCCCCACAGGTACTTCTTCTCTGAGAAGAAGGCCATGAAGATAAGGCTGTGCAGGTACAGCCCCTCCACCAGTATCCAGTAGTAGTTGGTGGCCAGGAAGTAAAGGAAGAAGGTCACAGCCACCCGGCAGCCCGCCTAAGAGACCAGCTGGAGTTAGCCAGAGGGCAAGGCCTGCATCTGGGGAAGCAGGGATCGGCTGGGTGCTGGGAGGGGAAGCAGGGCTGGGGGAGGGGGTCCCGGCTGGTGGGGTAGGACAAGTGGTGCTAGCCAAGCAGGCAAGGAGGGGCAGGTGCCACAGAGAGGGGGGCTTCCTAAGGGGTGTGTGTGGTGGTGTCAGGGCAGGAAGCCAGATGATGGGGTGGTGTGGCTAGGGGTATGGAGCTGAGGCAGGAGAGTCACTGGTAGCTGGGGAGTCTGGATCACTCAGAAACCCTTAGCAGGGGGACTGGCAGCAGAGCTGAGGGGTGTGAGGAACCCTGTGAGGTGGGTTTGAATGACCTTAAACTAGTGGTGGTGGCAGGAGACAGGCGGGGCAAGGGCCAGGCGCACAGGTAGGGGCTTCCACGAAGGCGGTGGGGGCACTCACGTAGCCGACTGCTGCGGGGGACGACGGAGGTGCCTGGGCGATGGCGCGTAGCTCTTCCTCCGTGAGGCGCTCAGCCTCATCGAGCGTGGCGCCAGAGTAGAGCACTGCGTCCTTGACAAAGATGCTCAAGGCACGCAGCATGAAGGACAGGAACAGGTGCATGTGGATGTAGTTGCGTGTGCAGTGCAGCCGCCTGCGGGGCGCGCGACATCACCATGGGTGGGGGCACGGGGACGTGTGGTGGGCAGGCAGAAAGCTGGGCTGTGCGCAGTAGGTGGGGACCCAGCGGGGGTGAGGGGAGCAATGTAGGGGAGGAAGCACCTCTGCCCCACCCTTGAGCACGCCCTCCTCCTCCAGCTGGCTTTGCCCCGCCCCTCGTCCCACCCACCTGAAGTAGGCCAGGATGAGCACAGCCACAGTGAGGGAGGCCAGAGACACCGAGTAGCCCACTGTGTAGATCATGCCTAGGCGGTCAAACACCTCCTGTGCAGGTGGGAAGACAGTCAGAGCCCTGGGACTCAAGGTGAGCGTCAGGGTAAGAGGCCAGGTTAAGGTTGCTAGAAAAGTCAAGGTCAAGAGTCAGGGCTATCTCAGGGGTCACTAGAGGAGTAGGGGCGAACTTAGAGTCAGGTTGGGGAGGAGGAAGGCTCGCACCCGTTCACGAGTCTCATTAGTTAGGAACTTGACACATTCACTGTAGTTGGCCCATGTCCGGTTGTGTCCAGGCACCAGTTCCCAGCTGCCATTTCGGTCACAGCGTCGATAGGCGTGGCCTGCAGGTCCATGGGAAAGCCAGGGGAGCAGAGAGAGGTCTGGAGTCACTGAAGCCCTGAGCTCCAAGCCCTGGCATCCCTGTGATCCCCATCCCACTTCAGCTGGCCTTACCTTTGTGATTGAAGTCATAAATGTATTCAGGACAGGGCACAGCTACCACTTCACCTGGTGCCCCCAGCGGCCAGCATAGGATGTGGTCCCACTCAGGCATGCAGGGGCGCCCTGTGCCCAGAAACAGACAGGGTAGGGGAGAGGAGTCAAGTCCATGGTTAGTGACATTGAGTTACCAACACATCTGTTGCTGTTGGTTCCTGCAGGGACAGGTGTGTCCCAGGACTGAAAAAGTATGCCTTGAGCATTCTGGAGAAAATGTATTATGCCCTTATTCCCTGATGTGCCCCCACCTGGAGTCACAGAACTTACTACAACCTCTGTGATGCAGGTACTGGCACTGGCTCCATTTTCCAGATGGGCTAGCAGAAGCCAAGACAGGTGAGTGACTTACTGTGGTCACACAGCAGAGGGCCTTGCCCTTCTCACACACTCAGCCCCAGGTTAGCACTCTCTCCTTTCCCTCTGCTCTTGGTCCCACCTTTCAGTTGTCCCTGAAGAAGGCCTGGTTCCCAGACTAACTCTCCTTCTTCTAGGAAGCTCCTTATGTGACCCTTCCCTTGGGATCATGAGGGAGGCAGGAGGTCTGGTTTCTAGTGCCAGCTGGACAAGGAGCTGCCTACCTCACTCAAATGTGTCCCCAATCTTAGCATTTCAGTTTCCTCACTGGGAAGTTGGGATTAACCATATCAGCCTGTACTTCTACCACCACTCAAAGCCACCCTGAGTACCCGCTATGAGACTCCCATGGCCACTGGTGGGGAAAGATACCATCTCCCAAGTCTAATTATTAATGGTGAGATTCACAGCAGAGTGACACATCCCACCTTTGGACCCAACCTCACTGCACAGATGCTAAGTGACCTTGGAGGTTTCCCAGCCTATGGATCTTCCAAATCCCACCCCCAGCTTGCAGCCTCTTTCTCTCCCGCTGTAGGGCTCCAACCACAGGACTCTCCAGCCATCCTGGAAGGCTGCCTTGATGGTGGGACTCGCCCAGTTTGGTGAAAGGCTCTCTGTCCTGGGTGCCATATTCCCAGCCCCGCCCAGCCAGGCCCACAATTCCCTCTGGTCCCCAGGGAGCCACAGGGTGACCACAGCCTCCCAGATGTGGCCCATCTGGAATCCACTGCCCACCCAGCCGGTTCAAACCAGCCCTGTGGCCGAAGCTGGGGCTCTGTGTTTGTCTCTCCTCATTTCCCTCCCTCCCTTCTTTTCTCTCCTTGTCCCACTGTCTCTGCCCCATCCCTCTGCCGCCTGCTGCTCTCCCCTCCTATTCTCTTTCTCTCCTCACTATGTGTCCTGATGCACCTCCTCTGACACACTGAGTCCCAGGCCTTCAATTTGTGACTGCTGGTCCCCTTTCTCTCTATATAACTCTGTCTCTCTTTGTCTCTGTCTTTATGTCTCTCCCTCTTTCTGTGTGCCTCTGTCTCTGTGTATCTCTCCCCTGCCTCTCTGACTCCCAGGGTTCATTGTCATCTCTTTCTCTATGTGGGTGGGGCTGTAGCCTTGGATCTACCCCTGGAGCGGTACTGAGTGACTTTTCTTTCTTTCTCTCTCTTTTTTTTTTTTTTTTTGAGACAGAGTCTCAAGCTGTCACTCTGGGTAGAGTGCCATGGCATCACAGCTCACAGCAACCTCAGACTCTTGAGCTTAAGTGATTCTCTTACCTCAGCCTCCCAAATAGCTGGGACTACAGGCACCCACCACAACAACACCCAGCTATTTTTTTTTTTGTTGTTGTTGTTGCAGTTATTATCATTTTAGCAGGCCCGGGTGGGGTTCAAACCCGCCAGCCCTGGTGTATGTGGCCAGTGCCCTACCCACTGAGCTAAGGGCTAGGGGTGCTGCCGGGTGACTTTTCTATGTATATCTCCCTGGGGCTGGAGCCCATCCCACTCATGTACCCCTCACATGCTGCCCCCTAGGTTGTCTCCTCCTAGCCCCTTCCCTGCTTTCCTGGGGAGTGGGCTGCAGCCTTTTACTTTCCACAATAGGGGATCACACAAGGGGGGCAGAGTGGTGGGAGTGAATAGGCCCAGGCCCATGTCAGATAGATGCGTGGAAGCACATGCGTACCTTGGTGCCTGCTGCCAGCGGATGGCTCCTTGTCTTCCTCTGACTCAGGGTAGAGCTTCTCAGATGCCTTCTCTTTCCTGGGCTTCCCCGACGTGGATGCAGATGTCCATCTCTTGTCTGATTCCATTATGTCAGCTGGAGAAGTCAGGGTAATTATAGCTGTCAGTTGTGCTATAATAGGAAACCTGGGGTACCCTCCTGCCTCCAATTCCCCTTTTGAACAATGGGGTTTTTTTCTCTACCCTGCTGACCCCTGGGCTGTTGGGAGATCTGAGATGATGGGAGAGAAAGTGCTTCACAAATTATAAAGTGCTTGCCAGGTGGGAAAGTAATAAGAAGAGATGGAGATTGTCAGCCAGGGTTCCAAACAGGAGTGAATCCATGTGAGTGTAGGATCAGCTAGTGGTCTGAGCAGTAAACATGGGTGAGACAGCAGAGGTGGAACCCTTCCACCCAGAAGTCAGAGCAAGAGCCCACGGGAGTGAAGGTCCCACCAGGGGGCGCATAGTAAAAGTGGACCAAAGGGGAGGAGATGTTCACAGACTCATTACACAGCAAAAATGAAATGGCCAGAGTGCTGTGCAGGTGAAGAAGCTAGGGATGAGGAAGACAAAAGCAAGGTGGTATAGTTTGTCAAAGTGGACAGACAAGGCCACCTACCCTATCCTATTCCCTGCCCCAGGATGCTTGGGTAAGGGGTTCACAGCTTCCACACTGGCCCTGGAGACTCATCTGAGACGGGGCCTGGCCTTTCTCTCCATTGGAGAAATGCCATAGGTCTATCTTCCCAACTGCAAAGTCCTCCACATTACCTTCTTGTACCCCTTCAGCTACAGCCCAAGCTAGGGCCCTGGAGCCTCCCAAGCTGGGTCTATGCCAATGATGGGAAACTGAGTCCTGGTGGCCTGGATGAGAATTGCTGTGCCTGTTTCCCTGCCTCCACCCTCAGATATTAGTGTTGGGGGGTGGGTAGCAGGATGAGGGAAGGAGAAGCTTCATAGTGGATGGGGAGGAGGCAGAGAGAGGCTTCCCCCAGGTTTCCACAACTAGGAAGAAGGCTGGGCTCAGAACCCAGAGTGAGAAGGGCCAGGTCCACATGATCCTCCAAATCTTGATATGACTGGGAAGCAGGGGCAGGTGGAGCTGTGACTGCAGAGACTATACAAAGCTCTGTGAGCTTGTGCTCAGGTCTGTGTGCTACAGAGTGTGTGTGTCATTGTGTGCTTGTATTCTGGGTGTGTGTCCGGGTTGTTCCCCCCAGCAGCCTAAGTGTCAGCTCAGGGGAGGATGTTTCTCTGGTAGGTTTGGGCCTCTTCAGGTTGATGAGATTAAGCTGACAGACATCAAAGGCCTGGGTGGATGCTGATGAGGACTCATCTTGGTTTCTAGGAAATGAATTCAAGGAAGTGGGTGGGAAGAGCCCAGCTTGAGAGGGAATAAAGGAGCAGTGGAATGATGTGCTGCTCCCCTTCCTCGAGGCAGGGGTCCCACAGAGATGCTGTGCTGGTGGGAGGGAACCCTCCTTACCTAGGTCAAGCATCCTATCCAGGTCAAGCACCCTCCCTGTCAGGTGATGACCATAACTGAGTCTGAAATATCCATTCCTATTCCTCAGTCCTCACCCTGGCCCATCCAGCCCACGGACTGTCAGTTCTCCCCACCCTGGAGACCTCTTTGCCTTCTGCCCAGCTGACCTCTTTCAAAGATCCATCTTTCTGGACTTGGCTTAGCTAACGCCTCCTTTAGGAAGCCATCCCAGGCACACTGTTGGGGGCTGGCACCCTAGTCACAGCTCCTGCTCCTGCTTGCCCCACCAGACCTTGGAGATGATTCGGACTTCAACTGTTTTCATACTGGCCTGCCACCAGTCCAAGAGGGGATGTCCTGCACAAAGGCTCTTGCCATCCCCACTCCCAGCCGTGTGTGTGTTGAGAGAATGTGCGTGGGAGCTGAGGATGTCTGAGGGCTGATGTCGGCCAGCCCAGGGTCTTTGCTCACAGGACTTGGGACAAGCCTAGGACCATCTGAGACAGCTGACTCCACATTTGCATGGCCCACTCTACTTTTGGCCCTCACTTTGGCCTGGCCCCCTTATCTGAGTCCATCCTCAACTACATCCTTCACCTGTTCTACACCCGACCCTCATCTGGCACCCCTGACCCCATCCCCAGACCCTCCTCATCTGGCCCTGCTCCCACCTGGCTTCCACAGGACTTCTTTGAGCCTCTTCTCGCACTGAGCCTGGGCACGGTGCAGCAGATAGATCTGTTCCTCTTTAGTCATGACGTCATCTGCGTCCACCTGTCAAGCCGAAGGTCAGACCCTCAGGCAAGACTCTTCAGTGCAGCAGTGGTCCCAGAGCTATCCCAACCTCCCAGAGGGATCCCCTGGGCTGTGACCCTATAGGGAATGTGGAAAGTCTGCCACATGAGGAAAATATGTAGCTTCCATTTTACAGATAGGAAGCAGTGGCTCCAGGAGGTAGGGCCTACTTGATCAAATGGAAAAAGGAGGGGGCTGTCCCCAGCCTGCCCGCCAGTAACCCTGTAGGATACAGCCTCTAATATTCTGTCTAGTTCTTTCCCCAGGGGTACATGGGAAAAGGATGGAATGTCCCAGAGCGGATCCTTACGGGATCCTGGCTGCCTGCTGGGGACCTGGGTGTGTGTGAGGTGGATACGGAGGTTGAACTCTGGGAAGACAAAACTCAGCCTGGATTCCTTTAATCTTGGAGCCCGGGGGAACCTTGGGAGTTATCAGTTTCCATCCTGGCCCAGTTGCCCAGTCAATGCTTTTTCCAGTGAATGGTGAGTGCCTCAGCCCCTCCCACTTAGGGTCCCAAGAGGAATTGCTGACAAGTGGCCGGAGTTGGGTTGGGCATTCCCACTGGTTGGAGTCCCCCTCATTCCATTGCTTATCTAGGTGCTCCCTCCATCTAAGGAGACCCTGTGTTCTGACAATACGGGACAGGCCTTTGCTCCTCCTGTTCTTTGCCTGGCACGTCCTCCTTTCCCTTCCTTCCAACCTGCACACACATTGGCTGTCACCCACTGGGACTCACTGACATCCTTATAAGGAAGGAAATAAACATGGGGCAGGTGTCTGGGGTGGGTGAGTGTTTCACCCTACGAAGGTGACTGCTGGGAAGGGTCTGAGCCTCTGTTCCCCTGACTTGAGAGGAGTTACAGTCTGAAGGCAGTATCTTGCTCGGGAAATAGCTCAGTATGTCCAACCCAGCTGCTCCCATGAGTGTGACCCACAAGGGGTTAATGCATTCCCTGAGACACCCCCCAATTAGGGCTGGGATCCCCTCAGACCCCCCAAGTCAGGGCCACATCTCCTCAGACCCTTAGGCAGGGCCATGTCCCCAGGTGACCCCACCCCCTCGGGGACTGCGTCCCCAACCCCAGGGCCTCATCCCTTTAGACCCTTGACAGGCAGAGCTGCAGCCCCTCAGCCGTGGCAGGGCCAGGCCCCTTCAGGCACAGCGGAGCTGCCCAGGGAGGGGCAACCAGGAGGACGCAGGCCGGGAAGGGGCTGGCGGGCGGGTCAGGGAGCCCGGCTGCAGAGAGAAGTTAATTGACCGCGTCTCTTGGCGGCAGCAGCGAGGGCTTCCAGGGCCAAGGAGTCTCCAATTGGCTCAGCCGGTCTCGAGTTCTGCTGGTTTCACTTAGCAGAACCGCGTCTGCGCCTGTGCGCGTGCGAGTGGGGCGCACCCCGCAAGCCTGCGCGCACGCTGTTGGGGGTGTGTGCCCCTGAGTGTGTTCCGTCTGCCTATGTTCTCACGTGCGATCGTCCAATATGTAAACTTGGAACATAAACCTGACGTGCTCGTGAACAGGTCAGCGTGTGCACGTCTGTGAATGTGGTGCGGTACCCGTTAGCATTCTCGTCTGTGGCTGTCCTGTGCTTGGGTATGTCTCTGGGGACCGTGGGGGACCCTCTCAGCTGGACCCAATGCCCATAGGCTCTCTGGAAGGGATAGAGTAGATTCCTATATGCTGGCTGCTGGCCCCACTGGCTCTTCTGCCCTACCACCTTCCCCACCACAGCTATGGCTGAGCTGGCTGGGGTTAGGGTTAGTAGCGGGGTGATGGGGCTTGAGGGAGGCCAACCCCAGCTTGCCTCCAGAATAACTTGAAGCTCTCCTGTGCTTCTGACATTGGGGATTCAGGCTGCTGAAGGGTCTGATCCCTCCTCATCATACTCCTATTACAGCACCATTCACTGCCATCTCCAACGTTGTGACTAACACCCATCAATAATCATCCTCTCATCACCAGCAACAATTACCACCACTAACACCAACATAACCATCACTATCCTTTCCCAGTATTACCACCACCAGCAGAATATTGCCACCTTAGCACTACTGTTACTATCCACATGACCACCATCTCCATTATCACTACCGGTACAACATCATTACCACTGCCACCAGCTCCATTTCCATCACCAGCACCACCACTCCATTATCACCAGAGGCAGCATCTGCACCACCATCAATGTTGTCAACTGTCAGTAACTACTGTCTACACTATCTTTGCCATCTTCTTGTTCTCACTCCCACCCCTACTCCTTCTGCCCACCTCCAGCCATCTAGAGACAGATAATGTACCATATTCTCCCCAGCAGATGCAAAGCTCTTGCGCGACTGACCCAGGCTTATGCAGAGCTCTTGAGTGACTGACCCGGCATCTACCAGTCCTCAGAGACTTGCTGACTCACCAGCCCTCTCATGACTAGCCTACTAATGCGGCTGAGGGTCACAGCTGATGGGCTAGGCTAGAGGCAGGCAGTCAGGGGTTGAAAACTGACCTTTGGCAAACTAATGACCAGTACTCTCCCTCATAAGCCTATGGGGTCTTCTTAGCTTCCACCTTCTGCTGTTGGCTTCACCCTTTCATGACCAGGAGGAAGCGCACTCCTTTTCCAACATCTTGTTGCTATGGTGGGTGTGGGAACATCTAGGGGAGGGGAGGGTATGTGCTTCCAGCATGTCATGCCCCTCTTCATTCATCTACAGGAGTGGTGGCCCTACCTCTGGCTTCCCTTAACTTTAGGACCTATTTCTCCCTCACCCCAATCACAGCAGAGCTGCCACTGCAGGAAGAATTCAGGTTAAGAGTTAAGCAGGTTCTTTACCAAGGAGAGGATAGGCCCACACTAATTTCTTCCCCACTTCCAAGCCTTAGAGCACAACTCCTCCACTGGGAGTATCTTTCCCCTGCCCCCCAGACCCATTCACCCCTCGTTTTCCTCATCCAAGGAAATTCTGCCACTAGCACTGGAGCTTGGATCCACCTCCACATCTGACTGGCTTTGCATCTTTGGGAAAGTTGCTTAATCCCTGCATCTCAGTAAAATCAGGGTAACAATAGGGCTGTTGTGAGGATTAAATCAGGTGCTGTATGAAAAGCCAGGGCAGGTATGAGTCTCAGGAAAAGCTGGTTGCAATTGTTGCAGCTAGAATTCATGACTCCCCACCTCATGGGTCCTCTGCTGCCAAGTGACATGGGTGCCTTCAGGCCAGAGACCTGGGTCCAGGGGGCAATAGGGAGGGGCAGACAGCAGGTGGGACCTCTGGGAGAATCGTGGGTAGATGGCTGGTGGGTAAGGTGTGCTTGGCAAGCTTTGGGGGTTGAAAGATAGTGTCCCCAATGACTCCTTGTATTTCTGAATCCACCCTAGACTCATACAAAGTCACTGTCAGGGCCCTTTGAGCTTAGGCATAGGAGGGGGGAAAGGACCCTATCCCCTCCCTCTTCCCTAACTGAGGAGGCCTTATCTCCTGGGCATGAGGGGGAAAATGCTGAGAACTATGATTTGTACCCCAGCCTGACATCACCCTGACACTCCCTTCCCTCCACCCCACCAGCCTCTTCCCCTTAGAGTATTCCTGTCTTCTTGGCCCAGCTCCAGGGTGCAGAGGACACAGACTTACATCACCTTATATCCAGAAAGGCTGCAGATCTCTTGCATTTCAGGGGTGAGGGTCCTGACCAGGGGTCACTTTGTCCATACCCACCACTGGTGAAACCACCCAGTCTTGTAGCAGGTATCCTATATCTCTCCCCACCCCTACCAACATCCCTGCTGTGGCCTGAGATTTGGGCTGGTGTGACTCCCCCATCACAGATAGGGCTCAGCTTCAATGCCCTCCGCTCTAGTGCACCCTCCCCCTGTAGAGTCTCAGTAACATCAGGGTAATAATAGGGCTGTTGTGATGATTAAATGAGGTGCTGTATGAAAAGGCAGGCCAGGTATGGGTTTCTGTTTCAGGAGCTTTCCCCATGCTTCCTTTACATTCTACTATATCCCCATTTTACAAACAGGGACACTGAGGCTGAGAGTCCCAGATAGAAAGAGGAGGGTCATAAATGGGGCAAAGGTTCACTTGACACTTAAGCAGCAACCCTAGAGAAAAGGGAAGAAAAGAGGAAATACCCAGCCACAGAGTCCTTCTGGGGTGTATCCTTTACTATAGCAAGCAAGCCTCTCTTTGCAGACCCCCAAGGCAGACTTCTCAAATGTAATTTAGGGGTGGAAGTAGATACAGAGATGATGATGGTGATGGCAGCTGGTCCCCAGTTCTAAATGAGCAGAGGACAGTTAGGGCCAAGGCTGTTGATGCCTTCAGCAAAGTCAGAAGGAGAAAACCTTGGCTAACAGGAGACCCCTTCATGACCTCCTGGTCTTCCTGCAGCCCTCCTTCAGGTTCCACTACTGGGACCCATACTGGCACACATCATTGTCTCCCATGCCAGCTGGCTAGGACTGCTTCCCCATCCCTTGCTGCCCTCTGTCTATCCGACTGGCCTGAGCAGGCTCCTCATCCTGCCCTACCACTGCTGACAAGTGCTGACTTTTCCTCCCCCTTGCCAGGCCTTCCTGAACAGGCTGCCTGTGTTTGGGGCTGGGAGGGGCTGGGGGGAGGCACCGTGACGCCTCTCATCCTGGCCAGCCAGCGTGGCCGCCTACAAGGCAGGCAGTGGGATAAAACCTGGGATGGCAGAGTTGGCTCCTAGGACCCTATGGATCTTCACAACTGGCCCCTAACTGGGCTGGGGACCAACATCTGGAAGGATGGTATGGACTAACTAAACCTACTATGGTTGGCAGAATGGGGTCCTACCAGGTCTACCCTTGGGCATGAGGCTGGGCTCGGAGTTGGGTTCTTAAGGGTTTGGAGGTCTCTGATGTCTTTGTAAACCTGAGCACCTTCTCCCAGTCACATAATATTTTTCAGACAAGTTTAGGGATCTGTTAAAACCTCACCCCACCTTTTCTTTTTCCTGGGGACTCTCTTGAAATAGTTGACTTCCTGATGTGGTAGCTGGACCAGGGAGTGTCCCCAGAAGGCCCACAACAGGAATCTGGGGGAGGCTGCTTGACGCCTCATTAAAACATTACTAAGAAAACCCAAGTTCCCGGGAGGGCTAGGCCCCCCTCCTACTGCTCTGTCCACAGGCAGTTCTGAGAGCTGGAGGTGGTGGTGGTGTTAAAGAGCAGGTGATATAAAAAGCTTTAAAAAATCAATACAAAGAGATAAATAACCCAATAGAAAGATGGGTAATGGCTCTGAGCAAGCTCTCTTAGAAGATGGATAATAAATTAATGTAAAGTCCAAAAGTCATTGGTAATCAGCAAATTAAAATGATAACGTACAACATTGTTCATCTCTCCAGATGGCAAAGGTGAAATGGAAAGAATCCTCATAATATCCTGAGATAGAAGGTGTGAGGAGAGAGGTTCTCCTGGTCACTCTTGGTGTTGTGAGTATAAATTGGCACACAATCTTTGGCAGGCAAATTTGCTGTGCCTATTAAAATAAAAAATGTGCATGTTCTAAAACCCAGCAATGACAAAATCTGGAAATATCCTACTGGGAAAGAGTCACGTGGGGACACAATAGGGTATTTCAAGGAGCTTCCCTGTCACCATTTAGAATCATACACAACTAATGAAATTATGCAAAAGCAATCGAAATGTATATTTCTAGGGACTACATAAATAAATCCCAGGTTTTGGAATACCATGTAGCGTCAAAAAAAGATAGCTTTTTATATTTACTGACATGAAAATCTCTAATACACAACTTTAAGTAAAAAATGCAAATGGCAGAGCCCTATCTAAAAACTAATGCCATTTATTTAAAAATCATTAACCAAACAAAAAGAAAACAACAAAATGAAACTATCTATTTAACATGTGCACAAAAAGGTACCGTTTAGAAGCACACAGAAAGAGGTATGGAGGACAAACCCTCCACCCAGTCTGTTAGACATGGTTTTCCCTGGAAGAGGGAATGAGGCTTGGGAATGATCACAGGGACTTCTGTTTAAAATGTATTATGTGACTCTTTCATAAGAAAGAACATATTCATGTATTAGTTACAAAGTTAAAAATAAGAAAGTAAAATAATAGAAGGATTTAATTTTTTAAAAAGAAAGAAAAAGAAAACCCAGAGTAAGACATGGGGCTACCTTGCCAGCAGCAACTCTCACATTGCTTTGGAGGAAGGAGCTCAGTATGGGAGTCTGAAGACAGGGATTCAAATCCCACTGTGCCACAGACTGGCTGTATGTCCCTTAGAAACCTTTCATAAACTGGCTGGCTGAGTGGATAGAATGAGAAAACATTTGTGACAAGTTCTAGCTCAGAATCTGGGGACAGCCAGTGTTTAATACATGTCCTTCCTATCTTCAAAAGTGAGCTTCATGGCCAAGCTGCCCCTGGAGCAGGCTGGGAGTCTCATACATCCCTAGCCTGTTAGTCCTCACTACTGTCTTTTCTAAGTCCTACCCAGTGGTCAAATCTCTTCACTTGAGGCCTGTCCCACTGAGCTTCAACCTCTCCCGCTGCAGTGTCTCCTACACATGTGTGTATGCGGAGGGTCTTTAGGATGAGGCAACCTCAAGGACAAGAGTGCCTCTTTGCCTTCTACTCACAATGTGTGGGCCCACCCCTCCTCTCAACTTCACCCTTCCCCGACCCCAGCCCTGGCCTCCCAGGTTCTCTTTCCTATGAGGCATAGTGGGACCAGCCGAGTGTGGCTACAGCCAGCATCTTCCTTGTGCGATGCTCTTTGGCCTCCCAAATATGAGGTCAGTGAAAATATGAGCCTGGTCTTGGGGGCTGGCTGGGCAGGTTGTATAGAGGTTTGGTGGCAAGGGTGATCAGATTGGGTTGATGGGCTTGAGGGGCACTAGTGCAGCTGAGCCCAGGGGGCCCATGGGATATTGAATGGGTGAGTAGGCTGCATCCCTGCCTCTCAGTCCAAATCCTCTAGTCCTGAAGCCAGGGAGTGTCCAGTGAACTCACACGCTCCCACAAGGTCCTGCAGCAAACCCTGCACTGGCATCTCTCTTCCTACTTACCCTCAGCCATTGAACAAGGCGAAGGCAGCAAATTCTCTGCATATACCTCAGCTTCCCCGGAGAGCAGTGTGGGGCTCCAGGTACCCATATCCTCCCACACATAAAGGCACAGAGGTTGCCATTTAGTTGGCATGAGATAAAAAATGGTCATTGTGGTCGTGTAATTTGGGTCAATTAAAAATGGGGACAATGGAGGCCTGGCACAGTGGCTCATGCTTGTGATCTTAGCACTCTGGGAGGCCGAGGTGGGTGGATTGCCTGAGCTCACAGGTTCAAGACCAGCCATCTCTAGAAATAGCCAGACGTTTTGGTGGGCACCTGTAGTCCCAGCTACTCAAAAGGCTAAGGCAAGAGGATTGCTTCAGCCCAAGAGTTTGAGGTTGCTGTGAGGTATGACGCCACAGCACTCTACCGAGGGTGCCAAAGCAAAAGACTGCCTCAAAAAAAAAATGGGGACAATGGCCAGACTCGGTGGCTCATGCCTATAATCCCAGCACTCTGGGAGGCTGAGGTGGGTGAATTGCCTGAGCTCAGGAGTTCAAGACCAGCTTGAGGAAAAGTGATATTCCCGTCTCTACTAAAAATAGAAAAAAATAGCTGTGAGTTTTGGCAGGCACCTCTAGTCCCAGCTACTTGGGAGGCCGAGGCAAGAGAATTGCTTGAGCCCAAGAGTTTGAGGTTGCCATGAGCTGTGATGCCACAGCATTCTACCCAGGGCACAGAGTGAGACTCTGTATCAAAAAAAAGAAAAGTTCTTCAGATGGTTGTTGGGAAGATTAAACTGTCTAATACATGTGAAGGCTTAGAATAATGTCTGGCAAGGAGAAAGCTTATTTATTAAATACAAATAAGAGATAATAGACCTGAGTATACATATGCTGGAAAATGTACACACAGGTGCACACACAACTGTGCTCTACAAGTCATGCGCAGACCCAAAGCTTTACACACACAAGAACTCGCACGGGAAATCAGACGCTCACAACCACACAGATGCAGAAGAACACTATGCCCAGAGTCCCACATAGCCCTCTCTGACACACAGATGTACTCTCAGGACACTCACAGCCACCACCTTGTCTACTCTTTGGACAGTCACACGCACACATATGTGTGCATATACATAGCTCACTGAGAGAAGTGTGGAGAAATGGCTTGGCCCCCTAGAGTTTGCCAAAGTTTGCAGTGCTCTGCAGTTTTCCCATCTACAAGTCCTCATAGCGGCTCTCTATCTTTGGCTTTGGGGAGCTTTTGCTGAGGCTCAGAGTGCAAGGGCACAGGCACAGGTGAATGGGGAGTGCTGAGGACCACAGACAAGGGAGAGCCTCAGATAACTGGGTTTTTAAGTAAATAAATGTTTCCTTCATGTCCTCTTTCGAGATGGGGCAATGGAGGTATGGAGAAGGATAGCCTAAGGTTACAGGGATTTGGCAGAGAAGGAGGAATCCCTGAGGTCCTGCCTCCCTCCACAGGGCTCTGTGCTGGATAGGGAGCTGTTGCTGGTCAGGAGGAAGAGGCTGCCCATCTGCCCCTCTCTCTAGAAGGCAGAAGCCCCTGCCTGGGTGGGGAAGGGACTTTGAAGTTAGGCACACAGGCAGATAGTCTCCTCACAAATGGGCTGGTCCCCAGGATAAGGCTACCGTGAGATGTGACTGAGGGGATGGGACACCCGCCTCGCCAGGAAATGGACCCTGGGCCCTAACCCAGGATGAAGAAGGGCTTGCTGTCCAGCTCTCTGCCTCTGCCTGCCTGTCCCTGTTTCTCTTTACTGTTCCTGGTCTGTCTACCCCTCCTGCTCTGAGGAGCTCTCATCCTCACTCCCTTTGTCTTTGCCTCTGCCTAGTCTTCCCTATCATTCTGCCTCCTTAGCGTCCACTCTCAGGGGAGTACACAGTATTCCCAGGGGTCTCCTCACTTACCAGAGTCCCCCTCAAGCATTCTTCTCCTGAAGGGGTGTACTGTGAGGTCAGTTTCCTTCAGGGCACTGCCATCCCTCCTCCCGGGACAAACAGCTTCAACTCTGGGTAAAACTAGACATGTGTGCATGCAAGTAACGTATGTGCATGATCCTAAGAGCTGGAGGGGCCCCTAAATCTTACCCCTTGCCTGGATGATTTTCACCTCAGACCTAGATCCCCATGTCAGAGATTGAAAACAAAACTTGCAGAAAACAGAGGTCCCCAAAGAAGTTTCTGCGATTCCACACCTGGGCCAAACAGACTTCCTCTAGATCACACTGTCATCTCCGAGAGAGATACAGCCATGGTGTTCATGTCCCAATCACAGATTTCCAGACCTGGGACCCCAAACCAAGGTTTCAAAAAGAGGGAGACTTCGGGCATCTAGAACCCATGGTCCGCACATCCCAGAGATAGCAGGCACCCAGAGGGGACTCTCACCGAAAAGTTAAGTCTTATGGGGGGAACTCCAAGACTCTGTGCCCTAGACCCATCCTAGGGACCCCAGAGGAAGCCCCCAGCCTGTCCTGGAGTGTTGGCGGCAGAGGACTTACCAGCGCATATGCGGAGCTGAGCACTGGGCAGCACAGCAGGAGCGCCAGGCCGGGGGTGATCCGGGAGGCCCCCATCGCCACCGCCTAGGGCCGCGTCCCTCGGGGCAGCGGTCGCCGCCGGCCCTGCTAGTGGTGGGGGGGTGTGCAGAGCTGCGTCAGGCTGGGCAGCCCCGCCCACGCCCCGGCCTAGGGGACCCCGGCGTCCCGGCGGCCCGAGGCCCCGGGGCCCGGCGCGGGGCCCATGCGCTGAGGGGTGGCGAGCGAGAGCGCAGAGAGAGGGAGGGTGGGAGGGAAGGAGGGAGGCAGCCGGAGGCCGGGCGGGCGGCGGGCGGGCGCCGAGCGCTGCGGAGCGGCCCGTCTGCCTCGGAGCGGAGAAATCACATCCATATGGCCGGGCCCCCCGCCCCCGGACCGCCCCCCGCGCCCCTCCCGCGCCTCCTTTTCTTTCTTTTTTTTCTTTTGGGGAATTGGGAGCTGTGGCTTCGCCCCACGCCCAGTGGGGGAGGGGGCGAGGGAGGGGTCGGGGTCGCGGTCTGCAGGGGGCGAACAGGGCTGTTATTTTTAGCTCGGTGGCTTTCCGCCGTAGGGGAGTCCGGACTGGACTGGGGGCGCGTTTTGAGCCGCGCGGGGCGTGTAGCTAGGGGACGAGATCCCAACTTTGCATCGACACTGAGCCCTTCAGTGTTCAAGACGCCAGCTCTTAGCCCCTTGGCCCCTTAGGCCCCCATCTCCTCGGCGGCGTCTACCGCGCCCATTCCCCATCCTCGACCCGAGTCTGGTTCGCGCCCGCGCGGCTCGAGCGCGCCAGCGCCCGGATGCTCTGTCTGCTGTCTGTCAGTCCGTCTCTGGCTTCCCCAGCCTTGGCCTCAGTTCTTCCAGCGGCCCCAGCTCAGTTTCGGTCACTCCCTCGCTCTCTCCCTCCCCTCCCCCTTCTCCCTCTACGAAAACATTTGCAAGTTTCCAAAAAAGCCACCGAGTCTAGCGGCTCTGCAGTGCTCCGAAGAGGCGCAGCCGACTGACACAGAGACAGCCTGGCTGCCCCAGCCAGGCCCGGAGTGATCCCTACCCCAGCCACCTCCCTTCGGCGCCGGCCCCCGGCCCCGACTTACTCTGAGCACGCCGCCGCGGCCCCCGCCTTGCCATGGATGTCGGGCCCCCCCCGACAGCCTCCCCAAGCTAGCGCCCAGTCCGTGGCCCCGGGGGGACTTCATGGAGCTCTCGGGATGCCCCCTGGCCGGCGTGACCTCCAGCGCCCCCCGCCCGGCCGCTGCTCTGAGCCACCGCCCGCCGCGCGCGTCCCTCGCTTCGGCGTCTCCTGCTCCCCTTCCTCCCCCCTCCCGCGGCCTGGGCGCCTCTTCCCTCCCCTGCGCACTCCCTGGCCCTCTCCCGCCTCTACCCATCTCCGTTGCCTCCGACGCGGATGTGTGGAGGGGCAGAGCAGATCTCACTGCCCCCTGCCTCAGGACATTTCTCTAGAGGTCGTGGCCCGGGGTAGTACAGCAGTGGTATGTGAGTGTTGGGGGACGGGGCGGCGGGCGGGGGAACTCTGACATCTGAACCCAAGAACCGAGCCTGGGATGCTGCCGCCGCTTCATTCTCTTCTTTGCTAAAGCACGGACTTGTAAATTTTTTCTAATGGTCTGGCTGGTAAAAAGGGACCCGAGAAACAGGCCCTTTTCACCGGAGCATCCCTTGGGGAGGCCGCCCGGTATCCCGCGAGGCCCCAGCTTGCAGTGCTGTCTGTCCGCCATCTGGGCTCCGGCTGGGGCTGGGTCGGGGTCCCTGGGGATCTGCTCTGCTGCTAGTTCTGAGCCTGGCCCGGCCTGGGCCACCCCCACCTCGCCCCCCACTCTCAGTTCCATCCCCCAGAAGGTGAGCCTGTTCGGCCCTAGACTCGCCCCCACCCCTGCCCAGGTCTCCAGCCGCAAGTCTCGCTCGCTCCCTGCCCAGTGTCTCTGGGTCCCAGTCTCGCCCCATTCAGGGGCTGGCCAGGCCTCTTCAGCTCCGCCCCCAGCCCCAATCCTGGCAGGCTGCAATTCCTGGGGCTCAGCCCCAACACTGACACTTGGGCTTCCCTTCCTTCCCTCATTTCCACCCACAAATGCTTTCCACCAGCTTAGTTCTGCTTGGGACCCTCAATTTAGGGGAAGGGAAAGAGGATCCTAGGGGGCTGAGGCCAGACGGAGGCGGGGCTTATGGGCGCGGCCCTGATGGCGACGCCTGAGCTGTAAGAGGAGGAGTCACTCACCAGGTGGGGAAGCTGAGACTGAGGGAGGGGCTGGAATGCCTGGAGGGTCAAGCTTTAAGGATGGGAGAGGAAGCCAACTTAAGTGGCTTTGGAAAATATTCACTGGGCTAAGTGGCAGCCTCTGCTTGTCAACAGGACTCTCTCACTGTCTGGGCCTCAGTTTCCTCATCTGTAAAATGGGGGAGTTGACCAGTTGATTCAAAGGGCACTTTTAGCTTTACTGTTTAGTGCCTCTGAGGGTGGGTGTCCAGGCCCTTGGGCTGCAGGGGCTCTCCAGACTAACCTGTGGAAACTGAGCTTCTCAGAGCCCCTAAATCTGCCCTCCAAACCTCAGTGTGAATGGGCCCTCAAGCCTAATCCAGCTCAATCCACCCATCTTCCAGACTGCACCCACAGCTGTCTTTGCCTTACATTTCTATGGCCATACCCTTTCTCCATGTCACTGCCCTCAAGTTTTCTGTCTTGGAATCGAAGGACAGTGCTGTTTGAAATAGTTTCCTCCAAAGGTGACTCTCTCCAACTGGCACCGTCAGCTAGGTTCCTGGCCTTATTGCTAGGTTCGCTCCCTGTCTCTATCTTTATTGTTTCCTCTGCTTTGTGTAAAGGATGCCCTTTAGACAAGGGCATGTTATCCATTACTGGAGTGACTGTGAGTTCAGGCTTCTTCCTATGGTCCTTGGAACAGGGACAGAGATCAGGTACCCAGAGTGAGCACCCAAAGAACACTTGGGGTTCTTCAGTGTTACATTTTGATGTTCTCAGCTTTGTGTCTCTGTTTCTATATGACTCTAAATTTTATTGTTCTATGACAGTTGACCTCCCACCCCCACCCTTGGTGATGAGAAAAGAATATTCATGGAGTGATTGGAAGGACTGAGAGGTAACATAGCGGATGATGGGGTGAGGGAATCCTCAGTTCTGACATGAGAAAGCTTAAGATTTGGAAACAAATAGTATTTGTGCTTGGGAAGACCAGGGTGGGCTGTAGATGGGGCTGCAGAGAGATCTGATGGGCTCTGGGTCTCTTAAGGGCAATCCCCTAGCTGTAATTTATATGCTTCACCCTAGAATCCCCTGCTGGACATTCCACAGCTGTGGGTGGGGCCAGTGATCCCCTAATTCACCCTGAGGCCTCTGGTTAAAGTGCTACCATGAGGGTAGGGGTGTCACACATTAACTGGTAGCACCCTAGCACCTAGCAGAGCCAGCCTACTCATCTTGGTCAGGCCCCAGGGCCTTGAGGTCAGTTTCTGGTTAGTTTCAGGTCAGTTTCAATGGTGTTTGCAAAGGCCTTGCTGGAGTTGGGGAGTGGGAGTGAGTTCTCCTCTCTGATCCCCAGCCTGGGGCCCAGAAGGAGGAGCCAAGATGGTTAAGAAGCTCAGAACTCAGGGGCTGGGCCCCTGGGTCCACCCCTACTGGTGTGGCAGTCCCAGACTGACAAGCCTCTGCTGCAACCTCCATGCCACTGTGAGTAGGGCTCTGGGCAAGGTACACAGACCCTGAGGCCAGGGTGGGCACTAGACTCCAGTGGGAAAGGCAGAGGCTCAGGTCTCTGTGTATTGCAGCCTTCCCTCACTCCATCAGAAAACCCTCAGGAAACCCCAGCCTAAGGGTCTCTGGGACAAATGACCCACATGTTCCATATCAAATCCCAGCACTTCATCCCAGTGTTAGCCCCAAAATCAGCCTACATCCTCAGCTTAGCTCTGATCCCAGACTGAGCTCCATCTCCATGATGAACCTGACCCTAGGCTGAGTTCTCATCCCCATCTGATTTCTAGCCCCTGGCTGAACCCTGACCCCAGGCCAAGCCTCTAATCTAGTCCTCAACCCCAGACACTTCAGGTTCCAGACTGTTCTGGAGGCTTTTTGAGGCAAAGGGCCAGTAGGGGAGGGGATGGCCAGGCCATACGTGAAGCGAGGTGCCACTTTTACAGCCATTTTGGCTGCTCATAAACACCCCCCACCCAGCTGAGTCACTGGAGGCTCTCACAGCAGCTGGTTAGGCAGCCCCCTCCCTTTGGGCTGGAGCCTGGCTGCTTGGCTCTTTCACCTCTCAGGAATGTGAAGGGAAGGAGAATGGGAGCACCTGGGGTCAGCAGGTCTGTCCCAGTCAGGAAGTGCTCCCAAGGCAGCTAGGAGTATAGCCTTCCTCTTCCTCCCATGTTTGCAGGTCCACAGACATGTATTTATGCAGGAATGCCTTTTCTGCCCCATAGCAATGGCATGTATGGCCCAGGCACAACATGCTCACCTCATGGGGAACCACAGACTTGCCCCTCCCTACTGTGCTCAGGCTCCCCTGTCTGCCCTGGACCCCACTTACCTGGAACCCACAGGCCTTCCAAGTAGGGCCTAAGGTTGCAGAGCAGACTCAAGTTGGCCACGGGGAGGCCATCAACAGCCCCTGAGCAGCTTCTGTGGTTCAGGCCTAAGCAAGGATGTTGCTGTTGGGGATAGACAGGAAAAGACCTGAGTCAGAGCCTTCACTTGAAAAAGAAAATTAATTATTTTTTACTAAGCCCTGAACTGGCTCAGGACTTTGTCCTAGACCCCTAGTTAGGCGGGGTAGCAGTGGGGAGAGGGGGAGAGGCATCTCTAAGTGTGCCAGTGTTCAGATGCCCTGGGTTGGGTCCTTCCCCCGACACCATGGGTCTGCCCGCCAGGAACCCTGGCCCACTCAGGCCCTCAGGTATCTGTGTGACTCAGTGGTCCTCTCCTTGACTTGCCAAGCCTCTCTGTAACTCTCCTTCTGTCTGTCTCTGTAACCCTGTTTAACCCCTCTAGTCTTCTCCACATCTCACAACCCCTACAACTGATTTCAGTTTTATTTTTATTTTTTTTTCTTTATTTTTTATTGTTGGGGATTCATTGAGGGTACAATAAACCAGGTTACACTGATTGCATTCAGTTTTAGACACCCAGAGAAATCAGGTAGAGGCTGGGGTGGTTCACCAATGTCACCAGCAAAAAAACTGAGACCTGAGAATGCCTGACCTGCCAGCACTGGGTAGCTCCCAGCCAGGAGAGATGTGAGGACCCTATTCCATTCCAGCCCTTGTCCTGACCTTTATAGCCCCCATAGATGCCCCATATCTGATTGGAGCATCCTGGTGTGGAGCCCACCTGGAAGCCCTCTCTGTCTGGCCTCCAAATCTTCACCAGTTCAGGGTCTGCTCATGCCATTACCAGTCACAGAGTGGACAGGATGATCTCCCTCTGTGAGTCTGTAGAACCAGGGCTGGATGCTGAGGATGAAGATGTGGGGAGAGAGGGAGACAGAGGCCATGCAAGATCCTGGAAACTTCACCCCAGGGTTCATAAACCCTGGCTGAAGGCTGCCTTTCTGCTTGAGACCAGCCTGAGCTGGTTTTTGTCTAGAAGTCCTAGGCTCGGCCTGACTAGGTGTAATGATTCACGTGACAGCTGCCAGTCAGCACATTCCAGCCATAGTCCCTGGTGCCCAGCACATAAGGCTGCTGGTCCCAACCATCCCACAGTCACTGGGGGACATTCCTAGGGCCCCCGGACCCAGAAGCCACCTGGCTTCTGGGCTCCTGGAGAGGGTACCACATGTTGCAGTTTCTAAAGTACTTTCTGGATCACAAGCTAGACAGGAAGGCAGGGAGCTTGTCATTACCTGGCCTCTAGGTGGGGAAATGGAAACCCACAGAATATAATGGACTGACCAGGACAAATATAGTAAGACTGTGACCAACAGCACTTATAGGGTTCCTGCCCCTGGCTACTCTGAAATGTGCTGATTTCAGGATGCACAGGTATTCTGTGACCAGGTTCCTGTCCATGCATAGTGGGGGCAACATTTCAGCTCTGCAGGTCAGTGGGCAATTGGGTCTAAAGGGAGGGGAGCTCTCCTGCTGTATGAAAGCTTCCCTGCTGCCCTACTGCCCTGACTCTCCCAAGCCTTTCCCTCTGCTGCATTAACATGCAGCACCCTGTTCTTCTACATTCCCCTATCCTCACTGGCTGGGGGAATCCTCACTGAATCAGGGAGCTGGGGCTTATTCTGTTCTGACCTGTGGGGCTCTCAGCTGGACTCCTTCTTGCTCATGGCCTCAGTTTTCTGATCTGCCTTTAACAGATGGTCAGCTTGAGGGTCAACGGGGTCTTGGATGTGGGCAGGCCTATGAATCTGCGAACCAAAAGCTTGTTCTCCCCTCAAGTTTTGGGGCTGCATGTGCAGGCCAGTCTTTGTTCTTCCAGGGAGCCCCAGCTCAGGGCTCTCAGGGGTGAGTCCAGCCCTCAGTTCCGGGGACAGGAAGTCGTATCTTGGTCCTGGGTCCTGGGGAAGGAGGCAGGGGGAAAATAGCAGCTCAGACCAGCCATGTTTACTCAGGCTGGCCCCCTCTGAGCTCAACAGGCTCCCATTCATTGGGAGCCCCATAAACCCTTTGGGGCTCCCTGAGGTTCAGAACGCCTGGACGCCAAGCCTGGTTGCCGCCCCCAGACCTGTGGGGGACATGGGCAGCAGGTGGGGCATGAGTGAGGCAGGACTGAGGATGGTGGGTGGGAGCCTCAGACACGCCTCAGTTTCTAGGTCTTTGCTTTGGAGTTAAGGTTTCCTGTCCCGTGCACATTGCTGGGCAGTTGGCAAAATCCAGAGAGACAGTGAAGGTTGAAGTGTTCCTTCAAAGGCCCCTTCAAAACTGTTTTCTGTTAGGCTTAGTGCCTATGGCTTAGTTGTTAGGGTGCCAGCCACATACACCGGGGCTGGTGGATTTGAACCTGGCCCCAGCCTGCTAAACAATAACAACTATTATAAAATAGCCAGGCTTTGTGGCAGGCATCTATAGTCCTGGCTACTTGGAAGGCTGCGGCAAGAGAATTTCTTTCTTCTTTTTTTTTTTTTTTAGAGACAGAGTCTCACTTTGTCACCTTCAGTAGAGTGATGTGGTGTCACAGCTCACAGCAACCTCCAGCTCGTAGGAATAGGTGATTCTCTTGCCTCAGTCTCCCGAGTAGCTGGGACTACAGGTGCCAGCCACAATGCCCGGCTATTTTTTTTGTTGCAGTTTGGCCGGGGCCAGGTTTGAACCCGCCACCCTCTGTATATGGGGCCGGCGCCCCACTCACTGAACCACAGGTGCCACCCAAGAGTTGCCACCCAAACTCTTAAGCCCAAGAGTTTGAGGTTACTGTGAGCTGTGACACCACAGCACTCTATGAGTGCCACATAGTGAGATTCTGTCTCAAACAAACAAACAAAATCCTGTTTTCTCTTAGATCAGGCCCCAGAAGGCGGGTCTGGGTCTTCTCAGGCTAGGCTTCTGCAGGCACATCCTCAAATTGTATGGTTTTCAAGGCAAGCCTGAAACTGCAGCGGCCCCCATCAGAGCTGACGACATTGCTGAGACCCCTTACCTGGCCTTTGGTTGTTGACAGTCTACCCTGGCAGGGTAGGTATGGGCACACATCCCACTGTAGTAGGAAGTCTCTTGTCTTCTCCAACCCTCTTGACCTTATCTGTTCAGCAGGAGATCTTCATTGGAAACAAACACTGGGCTTGGACAGATTGCTAAGGGGTGAGGCACTAGGCCTATTTACCCTGGTGTCGCACATTGTCTGCAGTTCTCCCACTGTGTTTTATTGGAGTGGATTAAAGCATTGTCCTGTGGTCCCTGGAAATGGAAAGGAGGCAGTGGCAGCATTTGGTGGGAAGAACTGCAGGTTAGGGGTTTAAACCCTGTCCAGCTTTCCCATGACCTTGAAACAATTCCATCCCCACCTTCAGTTCCCTCAGCCACTGACTGGGGTTAGAGCGGACACTCTCCAAACCCGCCCTCAGTCCTGCTCTTCCTGCAGGCAGCTCTGTGGGACATCCCTGTTGGTACATAGCATAGCACAGGGGTAGGAGAAAGACCTCCTACCCCAAATCCCCTTTCAGCAGTACAGCCTCCCCCACGTGCCCCAGGCAACCTGACCAGCCAATGGGGACCCTGGTGGGGGGCCAGAAGGGGTCTTGTTTCCTAGATACCTTCCGGGTGGGGTGTGACTTCCCGCTTCAGTGGTTGTAAAATCCCCAGAAGCCTGGAGGGTCCCTAGTGTGTGTGGGGGGAGGACGGTAGAGATGGGGGGGTCCTATGCCTCGGAATACCCCCCCCTCCCAGGCGTGTTTGACACGTGTTTCCGCCTCTCCCGGCATGGGCTCCCACTGCTGCTATTTATAACCTTTAAGAGCTCCTGCCGACTGCAAAGTTTTCTTAAACTCAAAATATCACCAAGGTCCTGGGCAAGCGTTCCAGAGGCTGCTGGGCCCTGCGGTTTGAAGGGAGGAGGGGGCCAGGAAGGAGAAGGCAGTGGGGAGGGGGTTAGCTCAGACACTAGGTCCTTACTTGAGCCTGTGTCAGGAAGACCTAGGGTGGCAAACCTTTAGTCTTGACACTCTGGCCCTATTTGGGCCTGGAGGAGTTCTCTATGTGGGTGGTCCCTGCTCTTGCTGCACCATCGCTCTGGGCCTCAGTTTCCTCTCATCTTGAATGCCTCAGGGGACAATGGTCTGGGGTGAGGCAATGAACTGACGATCACTGGGAACATCTCAGGGTTGTGTCTGCCTGGCTATCCTGCATCCGGTACAGAGCCTGGCCCAGAGGCAACATGGATGTTGGCTGAACTGGCCAGAAAGGGGAAGCACTTTGGGGAAGTTTATAAAACGGTGTTCGGGAGAGTGATATCCAGAGAGGGGCAACAGTGTGCCAGAGGTCACCAGGCTCATCCAGACCCAGCCCTCCCAAACAACCAGGCCCTCTGAAGTGAGCCACCGTGGGAGAGACTGGAGGGCCCTCACTGGGGACAGGTGGGTTGCTGGTTTCAGGGAGGTTCTGGGGACAAAAGAAGGGTGGCTCTGCGTAGCTCAGACACCTCCCTGAAGCTGAAGGGGCACTGGAAGCTCTCTGGTCTGGCTCAGTGAAGGCAGGGCTTCTGCCCAAAGTCACACACCCAGCTCCTGCCTGCTCCAGCCACCACTCTGCCTCCTCAGGAGGTGGTGAGCGGCCATTTCCTGGACTCAGTCATGTACCCCTTGGGGAGGTTGATGGACTAGGGCTCCCCCAGCCCCACTGTACTCCACAGAGGCAGAGGACTGGAGCACTGACTTTCTGGCCATCCAGAGCATCCTGTCCCCACCAGCTACACCCTCTTTTAGGACAGCTAGCTCCTGAAGCCATTCCTGTCCTACTTAGCAGAGCTGTGTCCATGATGGAAGGGTAGTCACCTCCGCTCCTCCAACTCAGTGTGGGTCCACATCAATTTTCCCACTCAAGCATAAACACAGAGGGCTTATTGGGGGTAAAGGGGGCAAAGAAGTGATGACCTAGCAGATAGAGGAGAGGGAGGAGAAAGGAGAAGTTCTGAAAACTCTCCCTGCCTTCCCTGGTTACTTGAATGTATGCTTACTATGAAGAGCCAGGTCTGACCCACACCTTTGGGGCGCTAACTCCCTATCTGGCCACTGCCCTCTGTTCCTACTCCCCCCCACCCCTGCCCCGCATGAGCTCTTTGCCTCCTCCCTGTCTGATTTGTCCTTCCCTCCTCGGCCTGGGGGCTCCTGTATACCCTTCACAAGCACCTTCCTCATGGAAATCTTCCCAGATCTGCACTGCTGGTGATGAGGGGATTTATATTGGGCATGATGCTTGGCTGCCACTGTCCTAAGGGATAGTAAGTCCCTGGAGCTCTGGACTCTAAACACCCTGCCCACTGCACCCCTTGGTCTCTCAACTGTGGGGAGGTTTAATTTCCTCATAAGGAGGCAGCAAAGCCCAGGACCTTAGAAGGCCTCTCCTCAGGCCTCTCCACAAGTCCTTGTCATTCATTGAACGTACTCCTCCAGGGAATTTTATGAGATTGAGTACATCTGATGGTAAGTTCTCAAATCAGGGAGCAGCCCAAGGGTCGAGTTGGAGTTATTCTAGCCTGACCCTGAGATGAGAGACTGAAGCCTGGAAGGCCTATGGTCAGCAGGGAAGACCCACACTGGTCCCCCAGCCCAGCCCACTCCAGTAGTCTCTTTAGCTACTCCCCCAGGGAGATTATGGACATGAAGAGAATGGCATGTCCTCTCTCTAGACCCCAATTCAGGCAAGGGGGGCCCTGGATGGTGGTGGTGGCTCCTGGCAGCCTGACCCCAGGAAGTGCATCTGCAGTGATGACAGTGATTATAGGCTGGGTGGAGGCTGTGAACATGCTAGTTGGGAGCTGGCTGGGGGAGGGGTCTCAGGACCCTTAGCGCCCCCTGCTATAGCCACCATACAGGCTCTTCTGCTTATATGCCTTAGACCAGGACTCCTGAAGGCAAGTCCCCTTCAGATGGGTGGTGCTTACTACGGAGTAACAGGGCTCCTTGGGGGTTTGGAATGCCCCACTCCCTCCCAACTTATCTGCAGCTCTGCCTTAGCCCCTGTGTTTGTGCAGAATTCCAGCCATTGTTTCCTTGTTGACTTGGCTATAAGCTCAGCCTTCTCCCATACCTGAGACCTGGGCAGGGGCAAAGGTTTAGGGCAGTGGGAGGACACTCAGGTCCAAAGATGCCCCACACTGACATCAAGGGTACCCCATCGTACAGGTGTGAACACTGAGGACTCCAGAGGGGAGAGGCTCCAGGAGTCTGTGATGAGACCAGCACCAGAACTGTGTCCTCTGTCCCTAGCAGGTCCAGATACCAATCCCAGGACCGGTACCCTGATGCGCTTTGTATCAGGAGGATGATGCTTCCGTGTCTCCCAATATTCCAACTGTTTCTCCAAATGGTTTCTTTTTCCAGCCCAGCTTCAGACCCATGGACACAGAATCCCCAACTTCAGCCCTGGATCAAGAACCTCATGAGGCTCCGTGGGGCAGAGGGCTCAGAGAGCTGAGTGCCTGGCTTTGCCCCTCCTCATCCACTCTAGGTCCTATACTTGGGGGGTCCCGTGCTGGTCTGAGTGGTTGCTTCACATTCCTGAGCACTTCACATGCCTGAGGTCTCTGAACCTGCTGCAGTCTCCCCATAGTCCCCCAGGCTGACCCCATGGGAACTTGCCTGTCCTCCATCCTTCTTTTCTTTTGCTTTCCTCTTGCTTGCTTGGGGTCTAAGATCTGGGAAAGGAATGGGTAGGGAGCCTTCCAGAGAGTCCTTTCCCACGAGAGCCGAGTTCTGACCCCATCCTTATCTGACTTGGATGTGCCAAAAACAACACCAGATGCTGAAGCTTACAAGCCCCACTTCGGGGATGCTGACCTCCCTGTCCCAGCTGCTCAGCTTGGGCCTTTGTTTTCCCTTCTGTGAATAGGGTGGGGTGGGATGGCCCTCCAGGAGTGTGGGGGAAGAGGCAGAGGAAAGGCTCCAAACACCTGGACATACATGTTTATATACATACAGGCATGTACCACGCAGACCATGCCAAGCAGGCCTGGTAGGGTCCCCTGATTTCTGCTGTCTTTAGCCTCCCTATTGCTCTGATTTCCACCCAGGAATCACACCTGGGTGTTCTTTCTAGACCTGTGAGCTCAAAAATGTGGTGTATTAGGGGTGTATGTGGGGGGTATATGCACATGTAGCCAAAGGTATGTGAATGTGTGCAAAAGCATGTATGTACTGAAGTGTGGATGTGTGTGCAAATGTGTGAACGTGCATGCAAAGGCATCTGTGCAGTGTGAGGAGGTGTGGAAAGGTGTGTAGGTTCAGTGTGCATGTGCACGTGTGATTCCTGTTGGCTCCAGGGCTGATGGAAAGGAACCATGCAAAGTGGGCAAAGGCAGAGCAGGCAGCGTCCAGGGGCCAGTGGATATATCCAGACGGACAGCAGACTCAGACACGGAGGAGTGGCAGGTTAGCCTGACTGGGGATCCTCGGTGTGTGTGTGTGTGTGTGTGTGTGTGTGTGTGTGTGAGAGAGAGAGACAGAGACAGAGACAGAGACAGAGAGACATAACCACACTGGTGAGTGGATATATAAATACCCACACAGGCAGGTACCGGAATTGATCCTAACTATTCTTGGCTGGGGACTTGGGCCATTTTTAACACAGCATCCACACCCTGGGCCACAGAGGATTTTCATGTGGCCACTGGAGGCAAGGCCACAGCTGGTTCTGGGTAGGGCAGAGTGGGGACAGCTCTGGGTCTTGGGGGAGCACCACAGTTAGGTGGGGTCTGCAAGGGAGCAGGGATGGTCTCCCAGCCAGCTTTGCCTCTCCACTGTCATCACCACCATCCCCTCCTTGTCACCCTCCTGCCTTCGCCTCCAGCACTGTTGTCCCTGTCCCCAGCATTGACTCCTTTCTCATCCTGTCCCCTCTGTCCAACAGCCTATGCCCACCCTCTTTTCCTGCACCCTGGTCTGGTGTCCACTCCTTGTCCACTACGGCTGCTTCAAGGTGGGTTAGAGGTGGGAATGACCTTGCCTTCTGCCCATTGGAAACCAAAGTAAGGGCTGACAGGACTGCTCTGGGAAACTGCATTCTTCCCTCCATTCTTCCCTACCTTTGTCCCTGGCCCACCTACCAGCCCTCTATCCCCTGTTTCTGACTCTGCTCCATCTCCCTCTGTTTCTGTCTCTCATCTCTGGCTCAATCTCTGTGTCTTGTCTCTGCCATGATCGAGCGTCCCTATGTCATGTCATCTCCAGTTTCTCCCTGATGGTCTGGGGGAGCCAGTTCCTTCTCTCAGCCAGCGTGAACTGTGCCTGAGACAGTTGGTCCATCCAGTCAAACAACCACTCAATTCAGACTCCTCATCTGACTGACGGGGTTTTTTTTCCCCTGCTAAATTTACTTGCATTTTTGACTGAATTGGCCATTCAACAGAGGTGGAGTCCACAGGCCCCCACCCTGCCCATGCCAGCAGATGAACAGGCTCACAGACAGACACGCACACAGAGCCAGGAGCACCCAGGCATGCTCATACCCATGGGTCACAGCCTCATGCTCATGGTGACACATATAAGCACACAAGATTACACATTCCCATAATCACACATGTGGTCCCATCCTCATGCCCAGGGTCACGCACACAGACCACACTCACCCCTACAATCACACACATATTCATGCTTCATGAAGCAGTGTCTATACACCCTTAGACCTGGAGAAATCTTGGGGAAATAGAGGCAAAGGGAGGAAAGAATGTGGCCCAGGGTCGTGAAGGGCAGAACCTCAACCCAGCAGCCTGGGGCAGCCACCAATCCTCTCCTGCAAGGCATGCTCATGTCACACCCTCCTTTCTCCTCCTCAGCCTGTCCAGGTGGGGTTTCTGGTCATTTTAGGCTGCTGCTGAACCCCTGCAAACCTTAATAGCAGCTCCCAGACCCCTATCCTAAAAGGGGACTCTTTTTTTTTTCTTCCAAGGACAATAAATATTTGCTCTTTGGGAAACTGCTGGTGGGAGAGTACAGGGTTTGGCCCAGTGGCAGAGAATGTCCAGGGCAGTTCAGGGAGGCCACAGGGCATTCTGGGGGGAGGGGCAGGGTCCCTGTTTGGAAGCTGGACCAGCAGGCAGAACCGGGAAGCTGGGGCTCAGGGCTTCTCCTCACTCCATTTCCTCTGCCGCTTTCCTAGGTCTTTATGTTTTTAGCTCCCTTGACCAGTATTTTGGTACTCCCCCATCCCAGACCCCTCTACCCTAAACCCCACCTCTCAAGGTCTTTTCTCTGCTCTGATGTACCCTTGCCAGACCCTCATCCCTGCTTCTGTACTTAGAATGCACGGCCCCAGCTGGGGTTCTGACTCTTTGGGCTAAACAAGGGGCTAAATCTTCCCACATTTTCAATCATCCTCCTTAGACCAGTCACTGATGCCCCCTGTTCAGGTCTCTGAAAACAGACCATTGCCCTGAAGTCAGGGCTGTGCCCTCCTTCCACAATGGACTGTGTCTGGCCAATGTTGTCCCCATACTGTCCCCCATGAAACCATGGTCCCTGAGGCTCCTGCCTGCCCATCCCTCCGTCATGCTGAATTGGGCTCCCAAATATAGCGGCTGTGGCCACAGCCGGCCAGGACACCACAGCCCCAAGCGTCAGTCCTGGGCCAGGATCAGAGGGGCAGGAGCTGATTATAGGTCCCTGGGCCAAACCCAAGGTTTGCCTGCCAGCCCTCTGGGCCCTGCCACCCCCACCCCTAGAACCACAAGGTTGGAGCATCTGGTCCCCGTCAGCACAGTGGGCAGAGGGAGGGGCCTGAGGGTTGTGTTTGGCCTGCCCAAGGACAGAGTTGTCTGTGTGTGGTGTGGGGGTAGTAGGGATGGGCTGGGACTCAGGGGTAGAGTCTGTCCTCTAAACCTAAGATCACCTTGCCCCACTCCTGTCCATTGTAAAGGTGGGGAAAATGAGGCCAAGAGGACCAGGGGCCAAGCTGGGTCATAGGAGCATGGGGAATCTCCTGCATTCCCCTTGGTCACTCTTTCCCATCTTTCAAAGTCCTGCACTATGCCTCCGGGAAGTGGGCCACATCCTGTTGGTGGCAGAGCAGGCTTGCTGGGAAGTCCTCCGTGGAGTCAGACTTTCACCCATGGCCCCAGGTCTGTGGGCTGGTGCAGTAATTCATCTCCTTCTCCTGGTTCTTGTGCTTTCTTTGTGCCACCTCTAGTCAGAGTTGCTAGGCAGCCTTTGCCCTCTCTGGGGCCATGGTACCCCGATCTGTGCAACTGGCTAGTGTCCTAGGGGCCCCTAGGTTCTGTGTTCATGGATGCCCAGTGTGTGGTAGTGATTTCACATCTATGTGGACACACATGTGTGCCCTGGTGGGCGAGTTGCAGCCTATGGACCAGCCCGTATCAGGACAGGGTTCCTAGGACCTGCTGTGCAGCAACATTTGACCTACTTCTAAGGCTCTGGGTCTGGCCCAGGCCGCGTTCTCGACTCCTCCGGGAAGTGTGGGCCTGTGTCCCAGCCCAGAGGCTGTGGGCCAGGAAAGGCGGGCCAGGGCAGGCCAGGGCAGCCTGTGGAGCTTGTGGCCTAGGGGACAAGGGCACGTGGGGAACCCAATCCTCTTCCCCTGCTTCTTGCTCTTGGGCCCAAGGGACAGCCAGGCCTCACCTCCTCCTAAACCCCTCCACGTGGCAACCATACTCTGAGCTCCCCAAATTGGCTCTCATGATATGAGGGACATTCCTCATGCCCTTCTGAAAACTGCCAGGGAGGTCTGCCAAGCACCCACCCCACTACTTGCCAAGAGTTTACTCCTCCTCCCCCACCCGTCCCATGTCCATGCAGGGCAACAGGCTGTGCAGATCTGGAAAACCATCAACTCCTGTCCTGGGTCCGGGTTTGGAATTTGAGTTTGGATTTACAGGCCTGAAGTCTGGGTTTACAGTCCAGAATCCTGAGTCCTGGGTTTTGAATCCTGGATCTGTGGCCTGTGTTTAGAATCCTGGGTCCTGAGACTGGGGTCTAGGATCTGGAATCTGGGTTTAAGGTCTGGATTTGGCATCCTGGGATTTGGAGTCTGGGTTCAGGGTTGGGTGCCAGAATCTGGGTCTGGGTCCTTGGTGTTGGGTCTGAGTAGTTCTGGACTTTGGGTTTCGGCTTCTGAGTCTGGGGTTCAGACCATGGAGCCTGAGACCAGGATCTGGGTTTGGGATTCTAGATTCCAGATCTGGGGTCTGGTTTGGGTTGGGGTTCAGGACCAAAAGTCGTTCCCATCCCTTCTACGCCCCCTGGTGGCCAGCTTTCATGCTCGAGTACCTCTTCAGGCTGTGAAGAGCCAGTCTGAATTGAGGTAGGTAGGGAAAGGTGGCCCCTGGGCTTGGGGGGCAATTGTTACTGTATTGTTGTCCCAGAATGCCCTCTGCATCACCAGAGCTCCTGTTAGTCAGTCAGAAAGTCCCCGCATACCCCCTCACCCTACTCCAGGGATGGGGTTTGACAAGGGGTTTCAATCACCCTGTAAGAGATGGGAAGCTGAGATAATTAGGACATTTGCTCATCTAGCAATTATTGAATGCCTACTGCGTACCAGGTTCTGGGGACACATATGTGTGGAATGACGAAAGAGTCCTCCTGTGACAGCTGACACTCATGGGAGGGAGGACACACAGAAGAAACCAGAGAACAAATAAACTCATTTTAGAGGATATAAGGATGAGGGGTCAAGGAGAGACACAAGACAGAGAGCAGGTCCAGGGTGGTCTGAAGAGGCTTTTCAGAGCAAGTGATATCTCACTGAGATCAGAATCTCAGACCGTGGTGCCCAGGGGAGGAAACGGCCCATGCCACAAACCTGGAAGGAGGCCAGCGTGGCCAGAGGTCTCCTGCCTTTATCCATAGGCCCCTCAGAAGTCAGGGTCCACATCTTCCCCCGCATCCCCCTTCTGGGGGAGGGGGAGGTAAGGTGGCTGCCTGAGGGGCTCTGGAACATATAATGTGCAAGTCTGTAGCAGACTGGATCACAGCTCAGACACCAGGGCTGGGGAAGCCGAAGCACGTAGCAGCCAGGCCGTGCAGGTCATTCCGGGATCTTGCCTGCCAGCTTGCTATTTCTGAAGGGCATGAAGCTCAGGCTAGGACCTAGAAGGCAGAGTGAACACCCAGCCACGATGTGACCTGTTCTTGCTACCACTGCCACTCCCTGCCTTAGCAAACATCCCCTATCCACCTGCCTGCTCATTTGCTCACACCCTGCCTTGTCTTGCTGGCAGTAAAGGGACAGGCCCCCAGAGGGCTCTGGCTGATCCCTGCAGTCCCTGCTAGGGGCTGTGTGTTCATTATGGGTTTGAAGGTGGGCCCATGGGTAACCTCTGGGGACCATTGTTTGTGGGAGCCAGCAGGGACATGCCCAGGGTCAGAGCTCAAACCGTTGAAGTTCCTGCCTTAATCTTGATCTTTGTCTTGGTGAGGGAGTGAGAATGGCTGTGTGCATCCTGTCCCCACTGCAAGACGTCTGTCCTGTGTGTGAGGGAAGGGGACCAAACCACTCCCTCTATGCTGTCACACACAGGCAGAGGAAGGTGTCGCTCTGGCTGGTTTCATGAGCCTGTCCACCCCAAGCACAGACCCAGAAATCGAGGCCCGTGACACTCATGTCACTGACTTACCCCTGTTTGAGCAGTTGTTGGGTGATTTTGAAATAATAGCAATTGTGTAGGGATGAGAGAAATGGGATAGGGGAGGGGCCCTGTGTATGTCCTCTGTTCTGGGCCTCAGTTTCCCCATGATGAATGAAAGGAAATTGGCCTTGTTGGCTGTGCCTGTGGGTGACTAGGGCCCCCGCGTGACTTTTGTCCTAGGGGTCAGCAGGCCTGGGCCATGTGGCCACCCGGGGACCTCTCTGTGTGTGTCCCCCTCTGGCTGTCTTCTCCTCTTGTGATATTTCTGGCTCATCTCTGCCAACCCTCCCCCTACTCCTTTCTTTCTCAATACTGTTGCCAAACATCTGGAAGAAAAGTGAAAAACTTGCCCTCCCCAAATCCCCGGACGTTGTCAGATTTCCAGATGTGGGGTGTTCTGCCTTCCAGATGAGGGGAGGAATGTGTTCAGCCGGCGGGGGGCTGGGGGCAGCCCCAGGCCTGGACTGCTATCCCCTCTCTGCGAGGTTGAGTGACAGGATGAGAGGGACCGGGCCCAGCAGGAAGAAGGAGGGGTGTCCCAGGTAGAGGCCCTGGGGGATCCTCCTTTCAGGCTCAGACTGCAGCCTCTCTCCACACCAGGAAAGGCCCTTGGGGATTGGGGGTGGGCCTTGCTTCTGAAGTTTCTATCAAAGGCTCCAGGCACTTAAAAATAACCAGGAACACCTCCTTCCTACCCCCTAGACACAGACACTGGGCAAGCAACAGAGCCCAATGTGTTTGCAAGATGTCCCACTTCTGGGCGTCCTGTGCCCTGTGCTGGAGCAGCCTCATGCCACCCTCCTCCTTCCCACCACCCCACACAGTGGCCCAGCCAGGCTGCACTCTGTCACTGCTATCTGTTAAGGGCTGACACAAGGGGCAAACCCTGGTCAGTACCTTGGGGTCCTTCAGAGATGAAAACCCTCTCAGGGGCCCCATCGGAGAGTCAGAAAGGGGAGGCATGGAGCCATGCGGCAGCAGGAGTGAGAAGCCTACCAGGAGAGGCACAGTGGAGCACTGCGGGCTTTGAAAGTGCCAAGCAGAGGAGGGGCAGAGGCGCTCCAGCAGGGAATATAGTGGGGAGCCAGGCCCTGGGTGTGTAGGGAAAGGTGGGTCACTGGAGCTGTAGAGAGGGGCAGAGGAAGCCAGGGGGTTAAACCCGAGAAGCTGGCCTCAGGGCCAGGCAGGCACTACTGGGGGAGGCTGTGGGGGCCTGAGCTGTTGAGCTGGCCTGGGGTGACTGTCCTTGAGGGAGCAGCTCATTATATTACACCTTGGGGTGTTCCCAGAGACCCTGGGACCCATAGCTAGGGCTGCAGCTGCCCGCCATGACCAGACACTCACACACAGCCACATGTAAACACATCCAGACATAAACACAAAAGCGACACCCACAGACACACTCACAGAGACACACACACAGATGCACATATGTAAACACCCGATATGGACCTGCAGAGGCAACTCACAGACACCCCAATCTCCCCCCCTGACACAGACATGGTACCCAGACATACACACAGATGCACACAGACCCCCTCCACACAAACATACACATAGATACTCACACACACCTGAAGACACCCAGGCAGAGACACACAGAGACAACACACACAGGCCCAGCTGACCCCCCTCAACCCCCCTGGACACAGGGAACTCGATGCATCGACGGGAAGTTTAACTCAGGAGAGGTCCTTGGGTAATTCTAGTCCTTCTGGCCCCAGCATGGCACACGGCACACACTGGGCCAACCTTCTTGTACTTGTTCGATTTATTAAACTGCTGAGGGGTAGCAGGGCCCCTGTGTGGGTATGTGGGTATGTGTGCACATACATACCAGTGTGTGCATATGTGTGCCCTGAGCAGGAGCCTCAGTCCCCCTTCCCCCTCCCTCTCCCCAACAGGTGACTGGGAGGAATGGAGAGCCCCCCTCCCTCACCCATTCTTGAGCCTGAACAATGCCCTCCCCAGGCCCCAAAATAGCCCCTGAGCTGAGCCAATGTCCTTTTATGGCCCTGTCCCTATTGTGCACTGTAGGGTGGGGCTGGGGTCATGAGGTGTCCATGCAGGATAAAGGAGCAGGCCAAGCTGCTCACCTACCCTGTTGGGTGCATCCTTTTCTCCACAGTCCTCTCTGTGCTTACTGCCCCAATGGCCCCCAAAAAACCAGAGCCCAAGAAGGATGAGGCCAAGGCAGCACCCAAGGCAGCTCCAGCTCCCACACCGGCACCTCAGCCTGAGCCCCCAAAGGAGGTTGCGTTTGATCCCTCCAAGATCAAGGTGGGTGTGGGAGATGGGTTATGGGGGGAGAGGTGGGGCAGGTGACTGGATCCCACAGTGGACTACACAGTGGTGGGTCAGGCTCCGGAAGTGAGCTGAGGCTGGAAGCTTCTGTGCAGTGGTCAGACAAGCCCTGCTTACTTTAGGTATCAGGAAGACTGCAGTAGGAGAGATGGCGGTCAGGGCTCCCTCCGTGCTGCTGAGAGCCCAATGTACTTTCTAGGTGGAGTTCTGATTGGGGTTTAAAGGGACTCTGGTGGTTTTGAAAAATTACTCTCTTTTGTCATTCATATCCTCATATCCTTGGAGTTAGCTGTCCCCTTCCTTCCTGTAAGCAGACAGAGATCTTCCTTTTCCTATTGAGGGGTCCCAAGTTTATGTCAAGTCCCCAAGGGTGGATGGGGTGGAAGTAAGGGAAGCAGGGCCCTAGCCCAGGCTGGGTCACACTTACCCTGCAAGGTCACTGTGCCCAGAGCTGGTAAAGACCTAAAAGCTTCTGGGCCTCAGCTTTTAGTTGGGGAAATTGAAGCCTAGACTAGATTGGGACATCCCAAAAGCCATGCAGGAAGCTGGTCCTGGAGCTATCCTAGTGGTCTCAGGAGCCTCTCCCTTGCCCACCACTAGGAAGTGTTTCCCAGTCTAAACTTGGAGGGAGCCATGACTCCCACCTGTGGCATCTGCATAACAGCACGCTCCCTGCATCCTGCCTGTTCCCTGTTCTTGGCTGGCTACAAGTCACTGCTGCCCTGTCTGCCTCCTGCAGGTCCCTTTGGAGCTCTTTCTGTCCCCTCATGCCTAGCAAGACCTACACTCTATCTGTACAGTCGCACCTCCTGTTCATGAGCCCTCCTGAAGACACCTACCCATGTCCTTTGAGACATGGGTTCAAGTCCCAGCTCAGCTCCCTCACAGTTGCCAAGCTCCTTCGCTGCTCTGAAGCTTGGTCTCCTCTGCTGTGAAACAAGAACATAAGCCTCCCTTGCAGAGCTGATAGGGACCATTCAGAGCACATGCACTTGGAGTTGGTTCCCTGTCCCCCAGCCATCCTGGGGTCCACAGTAGCACCAGATCTGAGGGTAGCACAGATTCCCCTCTGAGAGGCAAGAATAATGAAGTCCCCTCAAGCTGACAGGTGAAGGACAGGGGGCTTTTGCCAGGAGCCCAGGCAATCTAATCTAATCTTAGGAGGTTTCCGGAGGGAGAGAGCTCTCAGGGGGCTAGAAACAGCAACTTGCTCTTCTCAACACTGGCTTGAGTCAGCCAGGAGGGATAATCATGGCAGGGTGCACTATGGTGGTTGGGTGGGGCTCCCAAGGAGCAGCAGTAGGAAAGGGGCCAGTTATGCCCCCTCTTCCATGTTCCTTTCCCTTGTGTGACCTTGACCTTGGGGCTAATGATTGCAGTGATAAAAATAGAACTGGTATGGGGTGAGGAGAGGGCCACCAGGTCTCAGCAGGACTCCTGACCTCAGGGTAGCCTCAGTGTGGCCTCAGCAAACACTGGGAAGCACCACCCTCACCCCACTCTGTGCTAGGCTATGGGAGGTACCCTGGGGCCCAGAGACAGGGTGTGTGAGTGGCTGTGCCTAGCTTTGAGGGGTTCTGCACAGGCACACACATGCAGACATACACACATGCGCACACATGCACATGTGTGTGCACACTTCATCCTGTGCTGCCACAAGCCCTCTGACCTGTATCAGTACCTTCACTCCTCCTGCCACCCCAAGGTCTCCTATCTCCTTTATGCTGTCAGCGCTGGTCACTGGGTTCTGGACAAAGCTAGCCTGGTCAGGACTTTTGAATTAGGCATATCTGTCTAAAACCAGGAGCATCAAGTAAGGCCCACTCTAGGATGAGGCCTTGAGGAGCCAGGCCACCCTCCTCACTATTGCCCAGCCATGGCCCTGCCAGACATCAGGGTCTAGGCCTGCACAAACTCAACACTTCTGGATTGGATGGGGTGGGAGGGTAAGGAGGGAGAAGCATGTCATGGTGGACCACAGGAGGTCCTAGGTGGTGGAGGCTGTGATGCTGGAACAGACAGGCTGGGACAGCTGAGGAGCTGGGGCCTAGACTGGCCATAGAGTGACCAGGAGGAGGTCTGGCTCCACCCTTTGAGCCTGGAACTCAAGTCTTTGGGGTCTCTTTTCAGATCGAGTTCACGCCAGAGCAGATTGAAGGTGAGCAAGAACCTTGAGCCCAGGGGTTATAGGGCTGGGCCAGGACTCCCTGGTCTGAGGGTGGAGTCCTGGTGTTGGAGTGAGGTGGGCTCTTTCCATGAGTATTGAAACTTACTGCCCTTTCCTGGCAGAGTTCAAGGAAGCCTTCATGTTGTTTGACCGCACACCCAAGTGTGAGATGAAGATAACATATGGGCAGTGTGGGGATGTCCTACGGGCTCTGGGCCAGAACCCTACACAGGCAGAAGTGCTCCGCGTCCTGGGGAAACCGAAACAGGAAGGTAGTGCACCCTGCTTCAGAGCCCCTGTTAATGCCAGTCCCAGGACTCTGTGAGGGTGGGCTGCCATCAGTGGTGGGACAGCATGAGAATCTGCCTGCTGAATCCCCTCCGGACACTCTTCCATTGTCCAGTGAGGCTGGTCTCAGAGCCATGCTCAGAAGTTGACAGAGTGATGGTTTGCTGGGCCATCTAGCCCCAAGCTGATTTGCCAGGCTTCCTGGTTAGAGGGGACTGATACCTACCAAGGAGTGAGACCCAAATCCTTCCCTCCAGGTTCTGAAATCTCAGGGAAGGTCTCTGATTGTCCCAGATGCTCCTGACTAATCACAGATGGCAGGGATTGTGAGGTCTCTAAGAACCTCTAGGGTAGGACCGTTTCCCAAAAGTAGATGTGGGGTATTGGATGGAGCCCCTGTGGTGGAGTATGGCCATAAACTCGCCTTGTAACGGCAGAGGGCTATGGAAACAACACCTTTCTCAGCAGACAGTAAAGTGGCTTGTGTCAGTGGCATGCTTTGGAAATGGTAAAGTGGTATAGACTGGTTTGGAGACTGTGTGAGAGGTGATGGCTCCTCGTTATAAGGCACAGGGGAAGACTGTGCCCACCCCTCTCAGACCCTGGGACTTAGACCATCTCTCTGCAGAGCTCAATACCAAGATGATGGACTTTGAAACGTTCCTGCCCATGCTCCAGCACATTTCCAAGAACAAGGACACCGGCACCTATGAGGACTTTGTGGAGGGGCTGCGGGTCTTTGACAAGGAGGGCAATGGCACTGTCATGGGTGCTGAGCTCCGCCACGTGCTGGCCACACTGGGTGAGGGCGACCTCTTCTCCATCCCACTCCTTCTTTTGGGGCACCCTGGGAGAAACCACTCTGTCACCCACAGACAAGCCTGTGTTTCGCTTGTGAAATGGAGAGAGTGATATTATTTAGGTTGGGAATACAGAGCCAGCAGGGACAGCTCTGGGAATGGGGCAGGGCAGGAAGGTACATTCAGATCAACTCAGTCCTGGTGTTCATTGTACCAAGGTCAAATTCCAGGGCCACAGCACTAAGTGGTCCAGTAGGTCTCATGTGGACTGGGTGTACGTCCTCACCTCCATGGGGCCCTGGGCACCTCTCACATCACTTCCCTCAGGTGCTTGGCTGGCTGGGGCCCCTCCTCAAAGTGACTTTTTCCTGCAACAAACATGTATTGGGTGCCTAGTGTGTTCAGCCCTGTGCTGGTTCCTGGATTGTGTGCGCACACGCATGCATATGTGTGTGTGTGTGTGTGTGTGTGTGTGTGTGTGTGTGTATTTGTGGGGGCAGAAGGGTGGGGAAGCTGCTGTTGACATTCTGATAGGAGGACCAGCACAGCACACAAAAGTGCCAAAGCAAGAAACTGCCAGACTTGTCTAGGGGGTAGTGGGTGGTCTTTTGTTCACCTCCGCATCATCCCCCAAGTCTCCAGCCTCACCCCGTGGGCCCTTTCTCTAGCCTCAAAGGGTTGTCTTAAGGGAACTACTTCCTGAGGGGTGTGGGGCCTGGCTTCCTCCTGATGGAGGAGCCCCTGCCAGCCTAGTTGTGACAGAGGACAGTACACACTAGTTATGCAAATACCAAGCTACCGGTGCTCAGGCCCTGCCCTTCTGATCATTAATTCTCCTGGCCTCAGAAGTGGTGGTGATGGTCAGGGGCTTTGAGCAATGCTGGTGGGAGGGGCATGGACATTGGAAAGGCAGAGACACCATGCAGAGGGATTCAGCAGTTCCCCCAGCCCATCCGCCCCCCCAACAGTGCTGACTCAGCTCCTGCTCCTGCAGGTGAGAGGCTGACTGAAGATGAAGTGGAGAAACTGATGGCGGGGCAAGAGGACTCAAATGGGTGCATCAATTATGAAGGTGGGCTCAGCAAGGGTGGGAGCTTCTGGGAGGAATCACTGGGACCAGGCTCAGCCTTGGCAGCTCACCCTCCCCTTCTTTCTAGCATTTGTGAAGCACATCATGGCCAGCTGAGCCCCCACCAGGTGAGCCCCCACCCAGATGAGCCCCTATTCCTTTCCTTACCTGCTGCTGCCACCGCCCCACCCACACCCCTTCAGTTTACAGCTGACATCCTGCTGCCTCTGGCTCTTTCCTCTGTAACCCGTGGCTGCCTTTGCTCTCAGGGAGCCCAGGGGAGGCCACGCTGGGACATTTCTCCTATGTGTGATGCTGACACCAGTGGCCTGGAGTTGTGGGAAGGAGGGGAGCATTTGAAGACTCCTGTGCAAGCCCTCAGACCTCTCTGCATGGTTGTCGTCTGTGGCCTCACTGGGGGCCTGTGACTGCATCTCTGCCCCCACCCTATGGGCCTCATGAATAAATGGCTTCCTTCCTTCCTTCCTCCCTCCTTCCTGCTTCTTTCCTCTTTCCTTCCTTTTTTTTTCCTCCCTTACTCCCCCCCTCCCTTCCAGCTCTCCCTCCAAACATCTTTTCTCTCTATGGCCTCTCTTTGGCCAACCTCTGTGAATCATTTTGTCTGTAGATGTGGTGCTGGGGTGGAGAGGACCTGGAGCATGGACAACTCCTTTTCTCATGACCCCCCTTCTGTGCAATAGCAGCCATGTTATGTCCTCAACAGGAGGACAGCTCTGGGAGTCTAAGAGCACTGTCTGAGCTTCTCATTCCATGTCCAGCGACCAGGGGGCCACACGACATTGGCCCAGAGAGGCCAAGCACAGGGAATGGCCTTGTCAGAGTTGCTCTGGGAATGTCAGAGATGAAGGGGCCTTAACCCTTACCCTGACTTAGGTGGGGAAACTGAGGCAGAGGCCTTGCTGTGGCATCAGTGGGCTTCTCAGCAGAAGATGGTGTGGTGAAAGGAGATGCTCACACAACCTGCAACCTGCCCCGTTCCCACACCCTGCTCTGGGGTGCCACTTGGGGGATCTTGGAGCACAGCAGAGATAGTAAGGGGTGGCTTCCTCAGAAGGTGATCCCCACAAGCTTGAATGGGAGGAAGAGCAAAGCCCTGCAAAGAGGATAGGGGCCCAGTGTGAGGAGGTCAGGGCTGGTATGGAACGGACTTGCAGGGCAGGAAGCAGCCTGCAGGCAAGAGCTCCAGGAGGCCAGCATGGCTCGAGCAGGTGCATTCCTATGGCAGTAGGGGATGTCTGCTTGTGAGGGCATGTGGGTGTATGAGTGTGAGTTCCAGGTCCTGAGTGGGTCAGGCTGTCTATGTTGAGTGAGAAGTCTTGAGTGTGTGAGCAAGTGTGTTGTGATTGCTTGTGGGAGAGTGTGTGTGTGTGGATGGGGGTGCCAGCAGCAGGTGAGAGATAGTGAGGGGTGTGAGTGTGCCATGGAGCCTGTTGTATTCTCCTTTCATTCTGTCAGCATTTATTGAGCACCAACTGTGGGCCAGGTTCTGCTCTAGGTGCAGGAAACGGTGCAGTGGAGAAAGCAGTAGAAACCTCTGCCTTGGCAGAGCTCAGGCAATGCAGACAAATCCCAACAATAGAGAATCAAACAGGGATGAAGCTGAGGGAGAATTGGAAGCGGGAAGGGCTGTGAAGTGTGTTATGTGTCTGTGTGCGTGAGTTGGAAGGTGGTTGGCATGTTAAATAATGAAGTCGGGAATTATCGGAGAAAGTCATACTTAAGCAAAGATTTAAAGGAGAGTAGATAATAGTTAGAGTATAATATATAATATTATAAGAATATAAGGAGCTCCTATAACTCAACCAACCTCCCAAACGACCTAATTAAAAAATGCACAAAGGACTTGAATACACATTTCTCTCAAGGAGTACAAATAGCTGGTAAGCTCATAAAAGATGCTCAACATCACACATCACTAGAGAAATGCAAATGCTAGCAATGAGATACCACTTCACACCCAAGAGGATGGTGATTATAAAACAACACAACAGAAAGTGACACGTGTTGGCAAAGAAGTGGAGAAATCGGAAACTGGTGCACTGTTGGTGGGAAAGTAAAATGGTGCAGCCACTGTGCAAAATCACTATGGCAGTTTCTCAAAAAATTAAAAATAGAATGACCATATGACCCAGCAATTCTACATCTGGGTATACACCCAAAAGAACTGAAAGTAGGGTATGTGTACACCCATATTCATTAGCAGTATTATTCACAGCAGCCGAAAGGTGGAAGCAACCCATCTGCCCATCAACAGAGGAGTGGATAGGCAAAATCTGGTGTCTACAAACAATGGAATATTACTCAGCCTTAAAAAGGAAGAAGATTCTGACACCTGCTAGAAGATGGTTGAACCTTAAGGACATTAGGCTAAGTGAGATAAGCCACTCACAAAAAGACAAATACTGTGTGAGTTCATTTCTCCAAGGCTCCTAGAGTAGTTAGACTCACAGAGACAGAAAGTAGAATGGTGGAGGCAGGGGAGAGGGGAGATGGGCAGTTATTGCTAAGGAGAAAAAAAGGAGAGGACAGATGGAGCGTTTTAGGTTGGACATTCTCAGAAGTAGAACCAGAGACAAGCACCTGAGTACCCTGAGTACAAGAACTACCTGCAAGTTGTCTCCCTGGGTGGTGACCCCAGGGAACATGGGAGTGCAGTGGGGAAGGAGGCTGGGAGAGAATGACAAGTTCTGAGACATGCAGGAGGAGAGGATGGCGCTGCAGATGATGTGGGCTGAGCCCTGCTGGGAGCCTTGGGGAGATGGTGGCGTTGCCCCACCAAAGGCTGAGGAAACAAGACTATCCACCAGCTCCTCTTTGTGATGGTGGGGCAGGGTCCATAGGCAGGTTAGGACATTTCTGTGGGGCACTTCAGCATCTGCTTCAGAGAGCCATGTGGGCACCTGAGAGAAAATGTCTTGGGAGAGGGCACAAAGGCCTTGCGATGGGAGCTGAGAGTATGATGGAAGGTGACAGGTGCCACATCAGAGAGGTATTGGAGGGCCCAGGGCTGTGGGAAGGGCCTTGATGATGTTTTATCAGCACTGCTCTGGCTTGTGTGTGGAGGTAGACTTCAGGGGCTTGGGCAGAAGCAGGAAGCCCAGTTAAGAGGAGAGAGGAGAGGCACACTTGGCCCAGGGTGCTAGCAGGAGGGATAGTCTCAAGCAGTCAGATTCCAGGGCAGTTCTGAAAGCATCCTCAATGACATCTCGGGCAGATTTTGAGGCTTTCTGCTTCCTTTCCATATTTAAGCTCAGTCCACTCCAGCCCTAGATCTGGTTCAGCGAAGGGAACCATGATCTGCCTTTCCATGGTTTATCATCGAAGTGATCAGAGGTGCACAGTCTGTCAGTGGATGAGACAAAAGACACAGGTGGCCACTATGGTGGCCTCAGACAAGAAGGACACCTTTGTGTGCTGGCCTCTGGTCAGCTTTCTTGGGCAACTAGTGGCCCTTCAAGAGGAGAGCAGGCCCCATTCAGGCTCTACCCCCAGACTCCTGGGCAGGGGGACCCTGGACACCAAGCCCAGGAATTGCTGAGCTCCCTTTAATAAGTCTTCATGGGACTGGGTGATGCCCAACTTGAGCTGAAGTCCTGAGCAGAGATTACACCTGTTCTCAGTCATCTCCAGACAAGGAGTGGCCCTGCCTCTGTGTTCACCTGTGTCTCAATCTCCAGGCATATGTGTCCCACTCTCTCAAGAATGTGTGTCCCTCCTCTGGTTTCCAGGGCTCTTGCTACACTCCTCGCCCTCCCTCAAACTTATCCTCCTTCTTGCAGGCTCCCTAGTTCCTGGGAGCTACCACCCCACTCTGTGTGGCTTGGTGGTGGAAGAAAGCACCCCACAATCCCCTCATGACACTTTGCAGCCCTCACCCCTTCAATCTTCTTGTGTGGACTAGAAGGGGACAGGTTGGGGGTGGCTGGTGAGGGCAGGGCTGAAGTTATGTCTGATGAACATGGCTGGAGCACTTTGATCCTACTTGTTGAGGCTCAGCTCCATTTGGCCATGCTGCCACTCTGGGGCCATTTACCTATTATATGTGACTCTACTGACTGCATGTTCCTGGGCTTGGGTATCAGAGTGAATGAGTGGAGGCACCTAGAAGGCAAAACTCAAGAGTCCTTCCCCCCTACACACACAGGATGTGTGTGTGGTCCTACGTGCATGTCTAGCTGTGCCTAAGCGAGTCCATGCATGTGCTTGCATGTGTATTGTGTTTGTGTCCATGTCTGTGAGTGTGCAGGTGCCCATGTGTATATACCTGTGTACGCATGTGCCCATTTGTCTGTGCACACATATGTGTGTGTTTACCTCTGTGTGTGTGCTGGTGTCTGTTTGCTTGTGTGTCTGAGTGGGTCCGTGCTGGGGGTCTCTGCTGAGTCAGCACTGCCTCTGGGCGGACAGCACTGCCAGCCAGGCTGTGGCCTCCCCACAGTTGCATAAACACTGGTCCCAGCTCCCCCTTCAAGCAGGGTGGTCCGGCCTGTGGCCCTGTGGAAAGGGATGGGGCTTCTGACAGTTTGGTTCCCTCCATGTCCAAAGTGTCAGGTTATGTGCCCCATCAGGATGGGATCTGTTCTGGGGTCTTTCCATGCCCCTCTTCCCTCATTTGGCCTGATGGCTGATCTCTGAGGTCTCTCAAAGGTGGCAGGAATAGCCACCTCCCTAGTCCTGCTCCAGGCTGAATCAGAGGATCAGGGTGTAGCTTAAGTATAGAGTTCAGCCTCAGGACCCTAGGCCAAGTCAGGCAGACCCCTTGAAACTGCAGAATCTAACTCAGAAGATCCTATGATTTTGCAGAGACTTCCAAAGAACCCTTTGAACTCACTGCTTTAGGACAGAGTTTTGGGATCTGGAACTTGAGCCCAAAGGACAGAGAATTATGGGAGCTGGGCCTGTGATGGGCCCAGAACAAACTGTCCCTCCACTGCTCAGATGTCCCTGTGTGGCCGCCCATGACTCTTGGCAGCCTGCCCCACCCTGCATCCTCTCTTCCAGATACTATCCCCAGGGATCCCAGGGTCACCACTGGGACATGAATTAGATGGCATGGAGTAGAGTGCCAGGAAGGCCGAAAGTTCATGCCAAGGTAGAATGAAGTCAGGCAGAGTCTTGAAGAAGTTGGGCATTGGTCAAAAATTCTTCCAGGCCACAAGAAGGAAAGAAATCAGACGCAGACACGAAAAATTGGACTGTAGGGCTCCAAGCACTCAGCAGCAGAGGGGGCTGACAGGAAGCTGATGAAGGCCTTAAAAGACATCAGAGGGTGAAGTAAAAGGGTCCCGACAAAGCGATGTGTGAAACTAGGGGGTAAGGATCCAAAGAAATTGGGCAGCAGTGTAACAGGCAGGCCCTTGTGTTGCATAAGGGGGTGTTTGGGGTGCCAGGCTGCAGTACTCTGTGGTTGGTCCTGAGGCCTTGGATGGTAGTGAGGGTTGTGGGGAGAGAAAATCCAGGGGAGGGTTGACCCCAGTCACCTCTGAGAATGGCAGGAAGACCCAGATCTTGAACCTGGTGACCCAGCACAGAGCAGTTCCCTGGGGTTCTCCCAAGTTCCTTCCAACCAGTCCCAGTGTGGGGGTTATTTGTTCCTCACCCTCCCCAAGCCACACAATCCTGGTTTGCCCAAAAGCTGACAGAGCACAACTGGAATGTGAAGTGTGTGTGAGTGTGTGCGCACAACTCCCCTCTCCCCTAGCCTGACCGCCTAGCAGGCCCCCTCCAATCTCAGCAGCCATGACCCGGGGCTAGGAAGGGCCCCTGCCTGCCTCCTCCTCTCCAGCCTGCTGAGAATGCCTGAGGTTCCATCATTCCACATGCAATCTCCATCCCTTTCTCTGGTCTATGGGTCTGGGTACCTCACATATCCACAGAGGCCTTTGTGAGAATGGGTCTGTCAGAGCCTTTCTGGAGGGCTGGTGGGGGTGGTATGGGGCAGCTGGAAGACCCCAGGTAAAAGGGGGGGTCACTCGACCAGCAGAGATCTCATAGACCACCAAGGCTGGCCATAGTTAATTTTGGTCTGTAGAAAGTAGGAGGGGCTTTTCTGGGGCAATTACTTAATACCAGGACTCCAGACTAAGGACTTCCACACGTCCCTTGGGAAAGTTCAGGTCTTAGCCAGTATTTTATTTTTATTCTTTGGATCAGTAAAAATGAGTATGCCCTTTTCCTTACCATTCCTGAGCCCCGGGTCTGGAAGTTTCTGTCTTGCCTCTCCTCAGCACCTCTGCCATCTCAACGGGCTCCTGGCAACTCTCCTTCTGTCCCACAGTAGGCTTGGAAGCTATTTTAAAGTGCTGAGCTACTGAGCTGAGTTTGCTAGGGAGCTGGACAGAGTAGAGACTCTGAGGATGGTCCTGCTCTAGTGGCAGGAAGGCAAGATTGTCACATTACAGAGGACCACTTAAGTTACTTGTGTGGAAAGTGGACCAGAGGGGGTAAACAGAATAAGGAAGGTAATGTTATGGGAGGGTGACTGGGCACATAGGGGAGGCTAAATTCAGGTGCAGGCTGTGGGGGGTGCCCTACCTCATCCATCTCTGGGTCTCAACTTCCCTCATATGCTGGCTGGGGGTGTTGGAGACACTAGTATTCTGAGTCTTGGAGAGGCCCCTTCTGAACTCTGAGCTTGGATGGGGGGTGGTTGGGGGAGGTGACAGCTGCTTTGAAATGTGGAGGAATGTCTGAGCTCAGGGGAAAAAGTGTCCCCCCCCCATCGCTGGGCCTCCCACCCAGCTGGTGTAATGAATTAAGTATAGGGAGGCACGTTTCATGTGGGGGTGTGGGCTGGGGGAAGCAAGAAGGCCCCTAATGAGAAACAGGGTCCTGTGTGGGGGTGCTGGGCGCTGGGGGTTCTGGGCCATCTCAGCCTCTTCCTGGGGGTACTTCTTACTCCCCAGAGGCTTCCTCTCAATCTTCTCCTTGTTTGCATGGACAAAGGGTGAGCTGCTGTCCCAACTGTGTGCTGACATCTGATCCCAGGGTCTATTTCATGCTGACATTGACCCTGAAAGACCAGAAGGGGGAGATGGTGTGGCTGACTTTTAAGGGATCATCTCCTAATATTCATCCTTCCACAAACACTTACTGACTACCAACTGGGTGCCTGCTCTGTGCAGGACGATCTTACCAATATGATTGGCCTCTGCTGAACTGATCAAATCTGCAGCTCTGGCCCCTGGCCTCTGGGGAGCAAGCCCCGAGGCCCCAGAACACCCCTGCTTCCAGTCTCCAAGCCTGCCTTTCCTCCGGCTGATACTTCACATACCCTGCTGAGCCCTGTGCGGTCACCCTCCCTTTTACCCTGCACCCTTATGTCTCTGGGTTCAGCTCAGTTCCCCATGCCCCAGTCTCCCTTAGACTTGGACATTAATGGCTCCCAGGTCCAGCATGGCCCTTGCAGTCCACTTGTCCAGGAGAGTTATCTGACATTTCTATGGTTTCACAGGACACCTCTCCACACATCCCTTCTTTCCTCAGTAAACTTTTTTTTCCTATTTGAGACAGAGTCTCACTCTGTTGTCTAAACTAGATTGCCGTGGCCTCAGCCTATCTTATACTAACCTCAAACTCCCATGTTCAAGCAATCCCTCTGCCTCAGCCTCCAGAGTAGCTGGGACTACAGGTGCCCGCCACAATCCCCGGGTAATTTTTTCTTTTTTTTTTTTCTATTGAGGTAAGTGTTGCTCTCAGTGAAACATGGAATTAGCAGACCACGACAAAATATACACAATACTTTTTTTTCTATTTTTACTAGAGATGGGGTCTTGCTCTTGCAAGACCAGCTCAGGCTGGTCTTGAACTCTTGAGCTCAAACAGTCCACCTTCCTTGACTTCCCAGAGTGCTAGGATTATAGGCATGAGCCACTCCGCCCCTCCTTTTCCAAACTTAATGTTCCCCCAACAAAGGTCCACACACTCAGGTCTTCACTAAGGCTGTTCCCCCTCCTTGATCTCCCTGGTGGACTCCATTCATCTATCTCTGAAGACTTCTTTCTACAAGTATACCCTTCCTTCCCAGAGCAGCCCAGGGAATAGTGGGTAAGCGAGTCACTGAGTGATCAGCAAAGGGCAAATTCTCAGGGAAGGAATTGTAGAGAATAGAAGCAGGTAGGGCTGTTCCTGGGCTCCTCAGGAATTCACCTCCCAAGCTGCACTGCTGGTTTAGGGCAAGGCTCCCACTTTATTTGTAAGAAATCTAGCCTGGAACTTGGAGAGCCTTGAAATACTCTCTCTCACAGTCCCTTCTCTCTCCCCCACCCACTTTAATTAAAACCATTGTTTTCCAAGCACATGTTAATTAAAAAGCAAACATGTTTTGCTAAGTAATTTAGAGGCTCTGGTTTTGCAAACCATAGCCATTTCAGTTAAAAAAAAAAAAAAAGAAATCCCTCACTCAGCTTGCCCCTGTGTTTTAGGAGCTGAAGACCCCTGGCAGCTGCTGTGGATACATATCCCTTCATAGTTTATGTGCCCTGAGGTGGCCTGGCCAGTACAGGGTGTCCTCTCTGTCTCACAGGAGGGGCATATGGAGGACCTGAGTTCCCAGCGAACCCTCTAATCTTATGCTTTTGGTCCCAGGGCAATACCTGGTAAGGAAGGATGATAGATTCATGTGCCCTGTCTTGCAGGCAGGGTCATAGTCTCAGAGCCATGGCCCAGCTGTGGGGTAAAGGGAGGAAGATGGGAGCATGACACCCCTGTGAGCCCTGGCAGAAAGGCTGGTGGGTTCTGGGTGTCCAGGGCTGTCCCCTTGGGCTACATCTTCCCAAAGCTGAGACAGTAGGCCCCAGAGGGGAGGGCCCAATGTGAGCACTGGTTTGCTGAGTGTCAGGAGCCTCTGATGCTCTCAGGCACCCACTCTAGCCCACCTCCACACCTGGTGTCTGGGGAGCACTGCCCACCATTTCCACCGTGGCTCCTGGCCTTGAGACTCCTGGGGTTTCTGAGGCCCTTCACACCAGGCAGTGCCCTCAGGGCTCATGGTAAGGAGGTAGGGCCCCTAAGGTGCAGGGTTCAGTGACCTCCAGCCCTTCCTTTTCCACATGTCCAGCAGGGAGTAGAGGCTTCTCAACAAGAGGCCTTTCCGAGCTTTATCACCACTTTGTCACCTACCCTTTAGCTATCCCAGCTGGGATTCCCAGAATAGGACAGCTTCCCTTGCCCTGTGCTCCATGTGTGGGTCTGTATCTAGGTGTGTGACCCTGTCTCATTGTGTGGTCTGCGTGTCACTGTTAGCCACGACCATGGTGCGAAGGGGTTTCTTCCTCCCTCCAGAGGGGGAGAGGGCCTGAGGTCCGTAACCAGGAGGAGGACGTGTATATGTCGGGGAAGGTGAGTCCCTGGCGCTGTGGGGCACTTGGATTACACAGGAACACAGGCTCAGGGTCCTAGCCCCAGCACCTGGACGCGGCCCTTCCCCTCCTCTGCCCTCGGCCTCCGGTCCTGTAAAATGAGGAGTATGTGCTGGGAGGCATGCGACTTACCACATGCAGTGTTCCCCCCTGGGACACACACACATATACACACACCCTTGCAAGCCACGACACACGGTGACAGCCAGCGACACATGCTGGCCGCAGGCTTCCAGGGCTCAGCCTCTCCAGGCGACGCGCCAGTGACACACACTCCCGCCTCTCGCGCTCCCACCCACATCCCAGGAGGAGCGGCTGCTGCGCCGCGCTCCCCCGGCCGGGCCCTCCGCGCGGCGCTTCTGTGTTCTGTTCCCTTCACAGCCCCGTGGAAACCGCAGCGGGGCGGGCCGGGATGAGCTCACGCCGCCGCCCGCCAGGCCGCCAGCTCTAACTCGCTCCAGATGCCGGACGGCCCCTGCCGGCGCGGAGAGCGGCCTGGGCGGACCGCGGGCGCGGGGTGGGCGCGGCCCTCTGGCGCCCCCTGCAGGGCTCCGGCGACTGGGGCCCGGAGCTCGTGGTGCAGGCGAGCCGGCGGGGGGCCGCGCACCCGGAAGAGGAGGGCCTCACTCGTGCTCTCGCTTTGTCTCAGGCTTTGCCCTCTGCCTGAGTTCCATCCTCGTGGGGGCGGCTGTGGAGGTCACAGTCCACGACCCCTCCCTGATCGGCGCAGCCTCCCGGTGCTGTGTGATCGTCCGCTCTCTGGTTCGGTGCCCGCCCCTCACACGGGCTGAGCATGCCAGAGCCCCGGGGGTGACCCCTCTTCCTCCTCCCCTCTTCCCTCTCCTCCCGCAGTTCCCCTGAACGCCCTGACTCCACCAGGTACTGTGGCTCAAGCCTCCCGCTTCAGGGCCTCGGCCAGGCCCTGCCCACTCTTGTTCCTCTCGGAACAAACACTCCAGTTTCTACTGGGAAAGCAGCGGGGGCCTGACCACCGCCTGTTTTTAATAAGGAGCTGGTATTTCCCCGAAATCGCCGGGCCGGGGCTGACCTCATGGGGATGACGGCTGGCCTTGGGCCAGAGGGAGGGAGCCGGCTCCTGTGTGAGCTCCTGGCCTTGCAGGGAGAGGCTCTGGTTTCTAGTCACAGCTTAGCTGCTGGCTCATTCAAAATCCCATCTACCGTATTTGTCTGTTGTGCGCGGACCCCCGGTCCCCCGTCCCCCCAATCCGCTGCAACTCAGCCCTACTCAGGGTTATAGATTCAAGGTCCGCTTTATTATACCTTGTGCTGTCCTAGCAAATTGCTTAACCTCTCACCTCTTACATCCTCCTCTGTAAAGTGGGACTGTTGGGATTAGAGAGGGGACCAGTGTGGGCAGAGTAGATAGACCGCAGTAACATTTCCAGAAGTGCAGGAGGGGGGATCTTGGGAGATGAGGGGCGGAGAGCAGGCCCTAGGCTTCCCAGGTCAGAAGTAGAGGAGGCGCTTGGGGACTTGTTAGCCTGGGGAGACAGGGGGAAGAAAAGTGTAACTGCAGATGTTCAGGCAGAATATGAGTGTTCATTGAGGGATCCCTAGAGAGGTCTGTGGACATCCAGAGGAGGGGCACTTAGGTGGAGACCCAGGGGGTGGGCAGGATCTTAAGTAATGGCTTAAAAGCTGGAACCAGTGAAGGGGTGGAGGTGGGTGGGGGGAGCAGAATAGAGGCGAGTGAAACCAGGCATTCAATTCAGGTTCAAGGTATCTTCGGTATCTTATCAAGGGGGGACACTGCCCTAGGCATTGTGGAGAGTGAGGGGCCCTGGGAGCTGGTCCAGAAGTCCCATCTGTAATTGAGGGACAGAGGTTGAGAGAGGCACAGGGGCACTCAGGGTCCAGTGAAAGGGTTGGAGACCAGGAGCCACAGAAGAAACAGGGAGATGGAAGACATGCAGCAGGCAGGGAGGCCAGGGGCTGGATGCTATGGTGGATGGAGGATTTTGTTCTTGACAGTGCCTGCACCTTCCAGATGCCTCCTGTTCCTATTGAAAGTAACAAGTAAAACAACAATAAGCATGACTGATAAGCACTTGTTGTGTGCTAGGCAGTGCTCTAAGCACTTACAGGTGTCAACATACTGTATCTTCACTACGATTCTGTGTATTTATTAATTTACTCATTCATTTATTCAACAGATGTTTATTGAGTACCTACTATGTGCCAGACATATTCCAGGTGCTGAGAATACAGCAATAAGCAAGACAGACAAAAAAATTCTGCCCATATGATATTCACAGGAGGAACAGTTTATGAAAGAGGAAGATAGCTAATATATATATTCAAGTATATCAGAAAAAATGAGAAGAGAATTAGGAAGATTGGGAGGGCAGGATGGAGGTCATGATTTTTGAGAATATCCTGGAATGGCCTCACTCAGGAGGTGCTATTTGCGTATAGACCAAATACATACCCTCCCCACCCCTGCCACCGCTTAGCACATAAGCTGAGAATGTTTTGTACAGATGAACATTTGCAATCAGTTTCATGATAAGGAATAGTACACTAAGGTTATTCCACTAAAAGAATTCCATTCTTCTTGGTAGACCTGTATTGTATATTAAAAAAAGTAGTCATTGTACTTGAATTTCATCAATAAAAAATTTGCAGAAATTTGTTTTCTTTCTTATTACATAAATACCCACATTAATGTTCTCAATTTTGTCTCTTGGCCCACAAAGCCTAAAATATTTATTATCTGGCCTTTTTCAGGCCATGTGGTGGTTTCTGAGTATTTTTAAAAGTATGCGGAGCTATTATTAATGCAACATCTTTTTTTTCTGTAACATGTTCTAATATGTTATTGATGCTGGGTAGAAAGTTGTTGATTTTGTATGCTGGTCTTTTTCTCTAGCCCTCTTAGTTTATTCTCTTCTGGTTTTGTTAATTTTTCAGTTGGTTCATTTGGATTCGTTTTAGAAGACAGTTACATCATCTGTAAATGACAGATTTTACGTCTTCCTATATACGAATGTATATAACTTGGTTTCTTTCTTTCCCTTGCTTCTCTCCCCTCCTTCCTTCTCCTCCTTTTCTCTCCTCTCCTTCTCTTAACCTCCATCCCCTTCCCTCGCTTCCCTCCCTGTTTTTCTGATTCTCTCTTCCCCTATCTTCCTCATCTTTTCTCCTCTTAATTGAGAGGTTAAGTTTTCAAATAAGCCTGAATGAGAGATGTAGCCATCACGTACCTTTGCTGGCCTCCCTAGGGTAGAGGTTAGAAACGTGGTCCCTCGTCTGGGCCTCAGTGTGGATGTGGGCACTCAGACAGCCGTATATAGATTCCAGCGAGGGGAAACAGAACAAATGCTTGCATCAATCAGAAGATGCTCTCTTGCAAGAAACAGAACATTGATGTCCAGTGGCTTTCCAGTGGCTTCAGGAGTAAAGGCGACTGGTTGATGGTTGTCCCTGGACAGTCCAGAAGTCAGGCAGCTTTGGCAGGTGTACCCAAGGTGTCTGTTTCACTCCTTTACTGTGCACTGCCATTCTCAGGATCAATGACATCAAAGCTGCCTCCTTTGAGCTTGCAGGGGGCCGCATCATCTCAGTGAGTCCACCTCTGATTTGATTCACTTTCAGTGGGTTGGGAGGGGTGGCTTTCTGCTTAGAAGCTTCTTGAGAAGAGTGAGGAAGGCTCTTCTGAGGTGCTGGTAAAACTTTCCTGAGTCTCACTGGTTAGCACTGGGTTGCCTGCTATTCCTGACCCAACAGTTATAGCCTTGGGTGGGATAGTGGTGAATATCTTTATAGTTAGGCAATGGGGTAGCTTCTGTGCATGCTCAGGGATTTTCAGAGACCTCTGGACACCTAATGGAGATAGTTACAAAAAAGAGGACTCCTACCCAAGGCAGAAACCACCTTAAGGTATTCATCAATCTTGGGGGTCCCATGTGTAGATACACAACTGTGTATATAGCATGACTTTTCTGTTGCTACCCAAATGGGCTTATCTGGTATACATTATTCTTCCTTTTTGCATTTTTTGGTTTAATTATTTCACTGTGTGCCGTCCAGATCATTCCATTTCAGTGCAGGTTGCTCTACTGCATCCTTTTAACCACCTCAGCCTTTTTATCAGTATGACTATGTTGATTAGTTTTCTATCATGGCTATAACAAATTACTACAAACTTAGTGGCTTAACACAGTTATTTTCTTACAATTCTGTAGGTGAGAAGACTGAAATGAGTCTTAGATGGCTAAAATCAAGGTGCTGGCAGGACCAGTTCCTTCAGGAGGATTAGAGGAGAATCTATTTCCTTGCTGTTTTCAGGCCCTAGATGTCATCTGCATTCCTTGGCCACGGTCCCCCTTCCATGTTCAAAGCCAGCAATGTTGCATTTCTCTGACTCGTCTTTGGTAATTACATCTGCCTGTGACTATAGTCAACAAAGAGTCTCCACTGTCAAGGACTCATGTGATTAGCATGGGCTCACCCACCCATATAGTCCAGGATAAAATCCCCCTTCAAGATCCTTAACTTTATTTTTTTTTTTTATTTTTTTTATTTTTTTATTTTTTAAGATCACCTTTATTTATTTTTTTTTATTTTTTATTTTTTATTTTTTATTTTTTTATTGTGGAGAAGGGGCAGGGAAAGAAGGCGGGGGAAGAGGTGAGTGACAGGGTCGGGCCAGTGGCATGGTACCACATTGGCTGTATCTAGGTAGAGGCAGTTTCAGGCCGGGCC
>CAUYPK010101918.1:0-18892 GCA_963574355.1 Loris lydekkerianus | reverse complement strand
TTCAGTTATATCTGCCATATCTTTCTTTAGGGGGGTTGATCTATTCTTGTTATTCATGTTACCAGAGGTTTTCCACTGATTCTGCCCCATGATTGTTTTACACTGTTTGATTTTTCCCCTGGAGCTTTGTCAAGGACCTCTACAGTGCTATGGCCTGAGAAACTGGGGACCTGTTTGGTGTGGTTGGGCTAAGTGGTTCTGTCTTGTTTTCAGCTGGTCTGTGTTTGACCCTAGTGAAACAGTTACTCTGGGTTGAAGTCTCAGCTGTGGAGAAATACCAGCAATTAAGTCACCCCACCCCCCATAGGCAACAATTAGAAAAGGAAAATCAAGCCTTTCTACAACCACACACCCAGGGCACCACCTGAATAGTCCTCAGGCATTCAGTCAGTTCAAAAGGTCCAAATCAATTGTCTTAGTAAGCACCTGTCTCAGGTGGGAGAGTTGAAAAGGTCTCTGGCAACTGGATCGCAGGGGTCTGGTGACTACTCTGATATGGTATGCTCCAGTGCTCCGTGGTGTCAGGAGGACCCACCCAACAAATAGATCAGTCTGGGAAGGTTGATGCCTCCTTCCCCACCTTGCACCTCTGTCACACCCAGTCACTGATAGTCCAGTAGGGCTTTGACCCAGTTGCCTGTAGTGAACAGATTCTCCAGGGGTTTGCACCTGCCTGAATCACAAGGAAATCTATTTCTACTCAGCCAGGCCACTGCACTCTACCTCTATCTAGCAGGGGGAGGTGAGGCCTGACAACCTTGGGTGCTTGATGGAGTCTGGGGGGTGTTCACTCAGTTTCAGCCCCCCCCCCATTGATGTTACTGACAGAACAGAACAGAGCAACTTTGCGGGAATTTGTTTCTGTCCCTGCTGAATTCCCCTGCAGAATGGAAGCTGTTTTGAGTCCCCAGAGCCTGCACCTCAGGCCCTGTCTTTGCTACTGCAGGTTTGCATTCGGTTACCTGTCAGTTCTAGCCTCCTGTCTTCCTTTGTCTATAGGCTGACGATCCCCTGAGGGCCAGGCACGTCTTAGGCTCAGTAAAGCAGTCCTCTGGGTTAGCCCTGCCCTGGGAACTTCCCGGCTCTGCTTGTGTGTTTCTATTCTCCGTGCTCCACCCAGGCCAGTACCACCTCAGGCAAACCCTTTACTCACGGGGCCTGCATTTCCATCCCAGATCTGTTCCATAGTGGTTGCCACCTGAGTAGATGCCCAGCCTCCTCTTGTTGCCCAGGGAGACAGGGGTTGTGGCTTCAGAATATCCCAGAGTGAGCCCTATTGTTGCTAAAAGACGGCTGCTGCTCTGCACCTCGGGGCATCACCACTTCGATGTGGTTCCCTCTCAGCCAACTGTCCTCTCCTCACTCCTGTGCCCCAGAGTCAGGACTGACCAGCTGCAGTTTAGGCCCTATCCACACCCCTTGAGAAATCACCCAAGAATCTGGACTCCTGGGGAACAGGCCTCCAGACCTCAGATTGAGAGTGGAGGGGAGAGCTGGGAGCTCAGTGTTGCAGGTAGAGAACATAGATAGTTTTATGCAGTTTTATGCCTGGCAGGAGAATGCCATGCCACCCTACCTAGGGGAGGTAGGTCTAGTTTTTAGAGGGTCTCTCCCATGAAGTGTAGTGGGAGGACCTTTGAACTCTGCTCATTTGTTTGTGGGGCACTCCAAGCTATTCTCCCATGGGGGAGGGGACTCCTGTCCACTTGGTGATGGATTTTGTACCTTTTTTTTTTTTTTGTATCCTTGGAGTCACAGCTCACCTCAGCTGGGTTGATGTGTGTTCTTCAGCCTTCTCTCTTGGTACAGCTCTAATCCACCAGGTTACTTGCTAAATTTCTGTCCTTTAACTCTCCTTCTGGATGGGAGCCTCTCTGGAAAGCTGGCTTCCATCAGCCATCTTGTCTCTGCCAATTATACTTTTTTTTAAAGGTCTAGAACTATTTGTAAGAGATTGTTAAGTGTGTATAACACAGTCCTCGCAGAGAATACATGTGTATGGAAAGATTATAATTTCAAGCAGCACTACAGTAGCTGCATAAAGGACAAAGTTAAGGTCACTTGGGTCTACAGTGGTCATGGAATGGGCTATAGAAGATCTGCTGTTCAAGCTAGTCGTAAAAGTGAATAAGACTAAGACAGAGGGATAGAAGGATGTACCAGGCAGGACACCTGGTGTGAGCAATGAAAGAGAATGAAGGACCATTCTGAGTGAGGAAAAGATGGATGTAGAGAAATTAGGGAAATAAGTAAAAAGAGGGTATTTGATGTCAGATGGTAGAATGTCTTTATTGCCAAGCTGAGACATTTTATCTTACAGGAAAAACGGAGCCATTGAAAGTTGTAAGAGAGAGTTAAAAATATGTACCTTGAAAATACCATTTGCTATACTCCTTGCTGTGAAATCAAGGAGTTACTCAGAGATATTGATGTCAGAGACTCTGCTATCAGTCAGGAGATGATTAGACAGTAGAATTATTTGGAACAAAGTTTCCATTTTCCTGTCTGTAAAGCAGAGACTCAAAAGCCTTTCCTATATATGAACCATCATTTCCTGCTAACAATCATATTTAATTTGAAGGAAAAATTTCCCATTACTTTCCCAGAGACAGAAATTAAAATTATAGTCACTCTTTTATCCTTCATATTTGACCTTAAGGTCAGAGGTCTATAATAATCCTATACCTCTTTTTATAGCACATCACATAACTCAACCCAATATCCTTATCTTATTTCATTATTTATTCCTCTTCACCTCAGATCCTCATCCCATTCCTCACATAGGCATTTTGATGTTTTTAATATGTGCATATATATTTTTGTATATCTACTGCTGTTTTGTTTAAAATTTTTGAATTTGTTTTTAAAATTTAGACAAATAGAATTTTGCTTTATATCTCATTCTTTCTTACTTTTTCACTCTAATTTAGCTTTTAAAATTTATCCATATTGCTATATATAGGTCTAAAAATAATCCCGCAATCTACTGCATGTTTTACATAGAATGCAGCCACCTCGTTGAAGTATCCATTCCCCTGGTGAAGAGCATAAAGCTTGACTCCCCCCCATTACCATAAATAATGCTAAAAAAGCATTTTTGTACATAGTTTCTTTGTGAAAATTTCTCTGGCATATGTGTTCAGAAGTGGGATTAAAGAAGTTGAGGTGACTATAAAATTTACTTTCCTTAGAACATCTGGAAAGTGAAAATAGGCACTATTAATAATTATGTGAGAATCTCACATTTCCCCCGCTAGCCTGGGTAAGTAAGGGCCTCTTGCCATGTTAGTTTTATGTCATACTTATACTTTATTTCATAAAGATTATTAGCTTGCTTTCTGAAATGATCATACACATTTTCTCTTCCCTCAACAATGAAAAAGAGTTTCCACAACCTCACATCTTTGCCAACACTTGGCATTATCCAGTTTCCTAAATTTTTGATGTTCTGATTTGGCTAAAGTAGTCTATGTTCTGATTACCGTGAATTTGATCTGAAACCACTTCATCATTTGAGCTTCATATCCTTTGTGCACTTTTCTATGGGGTTTCTTATCTTTTTCTGGTTAATTTGCAGGACAACTTTGTACCTACTTTTTTTTTTTTTTTTTTTTTTTTGAGACAGAGTCTCACTCTATTGCCTGGGTAGAGTATGTGGCATCATCACAGCTCACAGCAACCTCAAACTCTCCAGCTCAAGCAATCCTCTTGCCTCAGCCTCCCAAGTAGCTGGAACTACAAAGCCCAGCTCATTTTTTTATTTTTAGTAGAAACAGGGTCTGGCTCTTGCTCAGGCTAGTCTCAAACTCCGGAGCTCAGATGATTCATCCCCCTTCACCTCCCAGAGTGCTAGGATTACAGTTGTGGGCCACCCCACCTGGCCTGCACAATCTAGAAAATAATCAGTCAGGTTTTTTTCCCCCCCAGAATCAGTTTTAAGCATTGCAAATATCTTCTCCCAGTCTGTCATCTGTCCATTAACAGATTAAGTTTTATAGTTTGCCATTGAGTTTATAGTTTACCACTGCCAGGGTCACCATTTTCTCTTCAAATGAATAAATAATATAAATCTAAATAATATATTAAAGATTCTCTTTATGTATATATAAAAATTTGTTTTCTTCTTCTCCAGCTCAGGCTAATTCTCCAGCTCTTTGCATATGCGTTTTATCAATTAATTTTTGAGACAGAGTCTTGCTCTGTTGTCTAGACTAGAGTGCCATGGTGTCAGACTAGCTCATAGCAACCTCAAACTCCTAGGTTCAAGTGACCCTCTGCCTCAGCCTCAGCCTCTTGAGTAGCTGGGATATTTTTTTCTTTCTTTTTTTTCTATTTTTTTTTTTTTTTTTTTTAGTAGAGATGGAGATCTTGCTTTTGCTCAGGCTGGTCTCAAACTCTTGAACTTAAGCAATCCTCCCCCCTCAGCTTCCCAGAGTGCCAGGATTATAAGTGTGAGCCACTATGCCAGCCTGCATATGCTTTTTAAAGCAATGGCAAGATCTACAATGACCTTAGCTAAGTCATTGCTACCACTCTTGGATATATTCTTAAACTTTAATATGCACCTAATGGTGTGGTGCGGGGTTTAGATTCAGCATCTTTAACCTGCTCTTCAGGAAATGCTGATGCTGAAATCCCAGGGCCACCGGTAAAGAAACAGGGTCTAGGTTCTAAGACATCGGCTCCCACGCAAAATGGGTAACAGCGTTGAAAGGGACCTTGGAGATCACCTAGATCGATCCCCTCACTTACATTCCAAGTCGTGGGAGGAGCAGCCCCTTGACCGAAGGCACAGGTCTCCTGCTCAGGCCAGCCCCAGCTCTGGCTGTCAGACCAGGCAGGATGTGAAAAGGGCTCTCTGACTCCAGTGGCTCCCTGCTGCCATCTCCTAATCAGGAATAATCCCTCCATTTCACAGACTGTGTCGTGAGCCTTGCTGTTTTGTTTTTGTTTTTGTTTTCACAATTGAATTTTTGTCCAAGGCCTACAGAGGCAAGAAGATAAAATGCTTTCATTTTAAGATGTCATTATTATCAGCACAATCTAACTAGGAGAGAAACATGTTTATTTCTTGCATGTTCAGCATTTTCAAAGTAAAGCAAAAGATTCCCCCACCCCTGGCCGTGAATAGCATTTCTGAAAATAACCCACCAAATCTCCAGAGTCCTATGCAAACAAAACTCAGGTCCATGGCATCCCCTGTTTCTTATTCACACGATGCAAAACACATGGGCCAAATTTATGTCCCTGCAATTTGCCTGGCAGCCGGCATTTAAATCATCAAGGTTTGCAGCTCTGTGGTTTAGGGTGTCGTTTGCAATCCTGTAGCCAAGAGCTCTGAAGGAACAAGCTCACGTGAAGGGTCGTTAGCCAGGCGGATGTGATGGGGCTCTCCTAGCTGAGAACTAATTAGTATGCTGGGATGTATCTGCATATCTCTCAAGTAGACATTGTTTGTGTCTTTCCTCAGTGATAGGCAGAGATTGTTCAGGAGAACACCTTACCTTTTAATATGCAGGGTTTGTTAGAAGAACAGCTCAATTCATATTTCCCTTGGTTTGATGGTAAGTGAACAGCAGTGGCAATATTAATCTGTAGTAACCTGTCAGTGAACTCTACAGCTAATATGATGTAGTTATGATTTTACCATCAATCAGGACTGAACAGGCTCTGGGCAATCCTTACAGCACAGCCTCAAAAAATCTAATTGTGCAAAAGCTTCATTGGTTTCCAACATTTCTTTTTTATCTGTCACAGGCTTTAGGTCTACTACACAACCTTTTATTATTGGCCTTATTGCATTAGCTTGTCGGACAAAGAAGAAAAGGCTAAAGCAAAGGGTCCCCCTGCATTCCATCATTTGTTTGCATGCAGGATTCTACTTGACAGTCCCGTATTGTTTTAGATGTAGATAAAAATTATTTGAACATATGGCATCATATGAACTTTTGAACCGCCAATTGCCAATGTATCCTAAAGGACTAGAGGCATTTACAAATTCTGGTCTACCTACGGAGCTAGAGATGCTATATGGGCGAGCAAATAAGGTCTCCCTGAGGAATTATATTTTACAAGCAACATAATCTTGCGTGTTCTCCTTGACCAATTTTTATTCAGGAAAGAGTAAAATCATTGAGAGATGGAATGTTAGCAACTGAGATGATATTTAGAGAAAATGAAGGTTGAATATTTGTGACATGATCATGGAAAAACAGTTCCCTTCCTCAACAAGCTGCATGTACAGTGTGAAGTGGGACAGGGCCACATGGTCTCTGCTCATATGTGGAGCATGTCTCTGGGTGTCTGAGAGGCAGTCAGATTTGGTTCCAATGAAAGCATGTGCGTAAAACACAAATCCACATCAAAGTCCCTCCAGCCCTGGGTCTACAGGGTTGGAAGAAACCATAAGACGTAAAAGATATAAAAGCATTTGGGAAGATGAACTATTAACTTTATCTGTTTGGGCATTTTAATCTTTTGCATCTTAAATGCAATTGGGCTTTTGGAACTGGGAAATTGCTAATCAGCATGTTGGGTAAATGTTTCTATTTTCAAATGTGCACATTTAGAAATAACAGCTGGCCATAAAGTACATATTTATGTTTGTGATTTAATGTATCACAAACTTTATATTTTATTTCATTTAGCTTCACAAAGAGATCACACTATTTTTTTGGCAAGTATTATATAACTTTTATAATGGTTTGATGACTCAAGAAACACAGATGGTAATAAATCAGATATGGATACAATGCCTAAGTTTTTCAAATTCGAAATGCCTTCTAATAAAAGAATTTAAGAATTATATTCATCTCTTACATTGTTCTAACTCATTTAAAGATTCAATTGAAAATTCCTATTCATTAATCAGGAAAAATCTGCATAGAATTACAGTGATTGTCTTTGAAAACACTGCACCCTTGCTTCAAAGGAAACATATTGTGACTAAGGGCACATCCACCGCACAGCTGAGAATTAACCCTTCCCAAGCCAGTGTGCACATTGTCCACAACCTAATAAAAATAGCTACACAAAATAAGGAAATGGCTGTGGCATCCTGCAATAAGCGTGCAGGAACGCGCCTGGGGACTATCAAGGCGGCTGCTGGATGAGAAAGACAAAAACAGGATGTTAAAATTGTTGGAGCAGTCGTGGTGGCTTTGAGAATTCTCTGGCCACATTTCCATCATTTGGGAGATGTGCTTTTTTCTTTTTTTTTAAAGGTTGTCTGTAGAGGACTCTTCTCAAATTTTTAATCTAAATGATCTTGAGGGAAACTACCTGAAAACATCTTAGCTTTTGTTAGACCTCTTAGAAATGTGTAGCTTATAAGGTAAGCCTTCCGGACAGCGTGGCCAGCATGCCACTCACTAGCACAGGAAAATGTCTGCATTTGTTAGACCAAATTTCATTTTCAAGTGTCACGGATAAAAAGAGAACTAAACCCTATTCTGTTGCATTAACAGGTAAAACATAACAGAATGCCCATATGAGCAGGTTCAAAGTCTGAAGACTAGAAAAGATCTCAAAACTGAATGATTACTGAAAAATGGGACATCTATGCAGTCTAATCCAGACACTGCTTAAAATAAATACAAATACATCTACGTAATTTCTCATATTAAAAAAACATCAACAGGGGCGGTGCCTGTGGCTCAAAGGAGTAGGGTGCCGGCCCCATATGCCGGAGGTGACGGGTTCAAGCCCAGCCTGGGCCAAAAAAAAAAAAAAAAGCATCTATAGAGACATGGATATCATACATGTAATATTCATGTCATATGATAGCAAGTGAAAGTTCTCTCCAAAAATAAACAAATGCTAACCAAATGAAAATTGTTATTTCACCACCATTCTTCTTGTGTGAGTTAGATTAAAAAATAACCGAATTCAGCTTATGAACGTCTCTGTAACAGTAAATTGAGAAAATATGTCTTTCAACAGAGTTGGCAGAAAACAGGGCAAAAGGTTTATAGAATAAACTGGAAGGGAAGACATTGGGAAGAGAAATGGTAAAATTTCCTTAAAAACAACTATCTAATCATAGGGATAGATACAGAATTACTGGAAAAGGAGGGAGAAAAGCATATAAAACCTACATATTAACTAGCTATAAAATTGAAACACAGATAACAAATATTAATGAGTAAATAGTTCATATGTTCAAACATTCATCCATATACGTATATATTACAAGGAATGCAGTTTACCATTTCAGGCTATCAAAAAGGGTTTTTCTAGCATAATGTCTATTAAACTTCATGCAAAGTATACATTATTTTAGTGAATTTCATCTCCCTTGAAAATATTTTCTAGATCCTAGAAAATTTAATACACTTTCATATAATTTATTTTTTTTAATTGTACTCATGTTTGGAAGGTCTAAGAGCAATAATTACTCCTGCAATGATGCTGAACTGAGAAGAAATGTAAAAGTTGTCATGACAGAATATGTTGAAGTTCAGCAGCCAACAAGAGGGAAACACAATTATGAGCTCAGTTGGTCAGAACACAATAAAGCTGATAAAAAAAGTACAAAGATTAATCACAAAGTTATTAGAAAACGTCAAGTAACATATGAATCATTGAGGTAGGATCAGTCCAGTTCCTGCAGTATTTTGCAGCAGAAAAATGAGAAGAATTGAAGTCTTCAAATACATTTACTTGCATTCCTTCTTGGATAACTTTATAATATTTATACAAAAAGTTTAGATCAGCACTATAGGTTGAATAAAACATGCTCTGTGGGTCAAATGAGGTATTTGGTAGCATATGCAACAGTCGTTTTGAAGGTCGAAATTGGTTGAACCTTGGCAATTTCGTGTGATTCATCTATTGTAATGTATCTTATAACGTAGGTAATCCAAAGGCAGTTTTTGAACTAAAATGGATATGTATGGATTTCAGTTCAGTTCCACCACTTCACTAGCTGTGATGCCTTAGATGACTGCACACTTTAATCTTTCTGAACTTTTGTGTCCCTTCCTACCTAATAGGCACTGTGGTATCTACTCCTGAGGATTGAATGGGTAATCACATAAAGTGCCTCTCACAGAAGTTTTGTTCCTACCTGATGAAAGGATAGTTCCCAATATTCATATTAAAGTCAATAGTTCAGACTTGCCCGAGGTTCTCCTGAACCTTCTGAGGTGACCCACGATTTCAAGTGTTCTGGGCTTCCAGTTACCTTCCAGGAAAGTCACAACACCAAACATAAGCCAGCTGTCAGTATGGGTGAGGGCCTCCTGCCAGAACATCTGCTTAAAATAAAAGCCAGCTTCATCTTTGAAACATATCCTAAATCTTGTTTCCACACCTCATTCTTCCAGGGACAGTAGAATTTAACATAACAAGGAAGACACAAAGGATAATTCTTTTAAACTCAATAGCTGTTAAATTGGGGGTTGGGTAGCTTATGTCAAGCCCCCGACCCTTCATAAGCCACCTGATTAGCCCTGAATACCTGATGGAGTTATTCCCACTAGCCTTATGTGTGTGGGTTAATTTCCTTCAGGGTCTACTTTCTCACACCTCATCCACCCAGAGAAGTAGGTGCTTAGTAAACTCTGGAGGGTTGATTTCTTCTCAGTGGGGTCCTGCTCTCAAACTCCCACTCTGTTTTTCTCAGACAAGCCTGCAGAGAACTACATCCATGGTCTAAGAAGCCTTCTGGATGAAAAACATCAAGCAATGAAAGTGAATCCAAGGATGTGCCTGGGGCTGTGATAAGTGATTGTCATGCAACATATTACTTCATTTCATTCTCACAAGTGTGTGTGAGTTATCTCTGCCTTTTAGAGGTGAAGAAACAAGCTCATCCTTACCAAAGTCACACTGCTGAGTAGGAGGGGATCCCAGAACCTGAGGGCTCAACCAATATTCCCTGGCGCTTTGGAAATCAAGAACATGTATCTATCATAGAAGGATTTTATTCTTTTGACTAAAATTTCCACATCAAATAATCAGTAAAGATAGACTATATGTCCTCATTCCATTCCCATCATGCTTCAAAATGGGTCAAAATCATCCTGCCTTCCACTAATGACTAAAAGGGTCACCCTTCTTTTATCCTATGGGATTCCCACTGTCTTACCCTAATGAGTCTCTCTCAGTGAACTCTCACATTGTTTTCAACCTTAGCATTTTGTCTTCTAATTCTTGTCACTGGGTATCATTCCCAACAGCTCCCATTACCACAGGTTTTCTTGGTGTTAAAAATAAAAAGTCAGATACCTTGCCTGATTGCACCCTTAGAATCTTTACAAGCCCAGGGTCCCCAGTACAAATCAATATTCTGCATTAGTGAAATGCAGGAATGAGCCAATAGAATTAGCAGAGTAATTTACTATGGCTCAGCTGCAGCTGGCAGGGACCACAGAGAGAAGCAAGCAGATGTTTGTTTGCTAATGGTGGCTTCCATGAGTAGTCAGAGCCCAAGGCCCCATACCTCCATTAGCCCGTTTGTCCAGCTTAATAAAAAAGAATCAGGGGGATATGGCTTTGCTCAGTTGGTAATACAGATTCTGCCACTCATTACAATGGACCACATTTTCCATGGTTATGATACAGAATAATTTTATATGAAGTTTTAGATTGTAGTGGAAATGGAAAATTTTTTTTGATGCAGACAAGTCAGAAATTGTTATTGGGGTCATAATTTTCTATATATGTGTTAAAAAACATTTTAGCCAATTATTCCCCACAAAAGCCTGGAAGACAGAAAATAAAATGGCAGCAAGAGACACTTGAAAGAGCATGTGGGTTTTCTTTTGTTATAGCAATGCAACCATTTACAGAAGTTGTATTTTATCTCTTCAAAAACCATTAATAAACTTGTAACAAACATAGAGTGAAGGAAAACTATATTTCCTTTGGATTAATCTCTCTCCTTACCTCTCTGTGGAACCTTTATGGGAAGAAAACCAAAACTTTAAGGGCAACCATACCTTCCATTTCAGAGAGTTCTGCTGAGATAGTACATTACAAACCCACGGTACAGTGGTTATCTGTTTTTGGTTTTGTTTCCTCAACTATATGTTAGCTATTACACCTGGATTTTTTGCCTATCAAAGAGTATGTATCCAAGATACATCTTCTGAAGCTTACTATAGTAAGATTGTAAGCCAAGTTGATGAGGGAAACCATCTTGCATAAACAGGAACAATAAAGAAAGATTGATATAAACTTAGAGGGTGTTTAAAATAGGAAAAGATGAAAATACATTATAAAAAGAGTGCCACTTAGGCTTGAAAGCTTGATGAAACTTAGCCACAGTGTGGAGGGGGGGAGCATTCGAGGTGGAATCCATGGACTTGGGGATGAATGAGATTCTTATATTATGAGAACACAGAGGAGTCACTTTGTGCATAGGATGTCCACTGTGAAGTGGTCAAAGATTAGGATGTACAGCAATGCCAACCTCAGTCATATGGACTTTATGTGGTCCACCACCAGGTACCATGAAGGGACTCAGAACACCACCTGCTCCATGAGGTCTGTGTGCAAGAGGTTCATTGGTCACCAGCGTGTAAGGTGAATTCATGTGTACAAAGTAGCAGGAAACCAGAGGACAAGGAAGCATGAACTAGGGTAGTAACAATGCGGACTGCACCGGAAGCTAAAGTCAGGGAAACATATTAAGTGGATAGATGTGGTAGAAGGGCAGTGGTCCAAAGGGAAGGAAACTCACTGGTGGTAAGGTTCAAAACCTTGAGATCCTTGAGTACTCGGTGTCATTAAGTGAAACAGACCATTAACAATGAACTAATTTGTAGACAGTGCTGAGCACTTCAGCTTGCCAAGTGCTTTTGGAGGCACCATTTCACCTAATGCTCACAATTTTTCTCAGTAGCTATATCATTCCCACTTTATTTCTGAGGTGAGTGGGACTCAGATAATAACCAATTTGCCTGAATTCACAAAGATAGCATGTAAGACAGTGATGATTTGAACTCAGCTCTGTCTGGCTCCAAAGCCTATGCAGTGTGCCTATCCCAGCAGTTTTCCATCTGTGTTATGAAAAATTCTAGAGATCCTCAGAAGTTTCTAGGGTTACTCTGAAGCAGTGGTTCTTAACCTTCCTAATGCCGCGCCCTTTAATACAGTTTCTGTGTGTTGCAACCCACAGTTTGAGAACCACTGCTCTTGAGGAACATAAAGGGGGTTAGGTCCCTGAGCCCTCATCTTGACTTCAACCTGAGTTAAGATTTTCTTTGATGAAGGAATTCTCCTGCCAGCAAAATCAGCATTTTCTACTCTATCTCAAAAGAAGAGAAGGGCTTGCTTTCAGACACACTGGATGTCACAAATGGGACAAGGGGACGCATGCAAATGTGAAATAGGAAGAGCTAATCTTAGGGATGAAGATACAGGTTCAAAAGTATGTGTGGAGGAAATTAGTGATGGGGGATGCCTACTTTCATGCCAGCATTAGCTTTCTAGCATTAGGAATCGCATTCTAATATGCCTGATATTGGAATCACATTCAGCTGGCATATGCTGGCAGGTTAGAAGTTCCTACTTGCTCTGTAATACTGAATGCTGGTCTCGTACATGTTCACACACTTCTCCTCCCACCAGTTGGATGTCCAACTCATCGACGGCTCCCATGTTTATTCCCAAAACCAGTTTTTGTCAGTTCCACTTGTTTTTGTAATTCTTAATGTTATTGAATATGTAAACTAATACAATATGAATTCAAAAGAAGGAGTTGTTGTTTCCATGAAAAATAAGTTGAATTGTTTGGAAAAAACAAGGCAAGTTACTTTGCTTTTCAATGAATTGGGAATGAGACTGTTGTAAAGTACAGGAAGAAATATAAAACTGGACACATTCTGGCCTCAGATTGCTTCTCAAATAAAACTGAAAGTGGTAGTTGATGTATTATGGATGTAGCTTATACAAGACTCTAAGCATCAGACCCAGGCCCTACATTAAAAGAGTGGGAGATAAATGTGTATTTGTAAGTTATAAGTGAAAATAGAATGTTACATGGGTTTGTATGTAGCAATTTTATGATACTTCACTTCAAATCACTTGCTCATTAATCTACTATCACTAGTCCTGACTGTGTAAGATAAGAATGGGCCCACCATGTATTTTTAGTCTGTGAACAGAAGAGAGATTTTTACTGCTTGAGCAAAGGTCAATCACTTGATTTTTTTTGATCCTTTGATCAAATTAACTAGGAAATTTGTCAAGGAACAAAGAATTGTTGAATTGGGTTGAAGCTTCCCAGAACTCATAAATACAGGAGTAGGGCAGAGAGATGACTTATGACTTTCAATGACTTATGGTTTCCATTTGTAAAATTATGTGGAAGGAAGTTTCTTCTTACTGTAAATATATTTAAGTTCGGTTATTACTAATAGGCACGATTCTGTCAATCCTGGTGATGACAGACAATACGGTTCCCACCTAGCAGGGAATGGGCCATTGTGAACCCATTCCTAACTGGGCATGCCAGGTTCAATTTCACTTTGCTGCCCTGGAGAAATACGAGGAGCTGGAGCCAGAAGGGGAGGCCACCCTGCTCCCCACAGCTGCTGCATAGTGACCCGGAAGCCCTGAATGTTCAGCACCATGAGGCCTGTGTCTCTAATTGGCATCACAACCAGGAGAGACTCCTCCCTTTGTGTGCCCATTGCAGCAGTGGCAGAGCCAGAGAGAGAGAGAGAGAGAGAGAGAGGTAGAGAGAGAACAGCGTGCACATGCGTGCATGTGTGCATGTGTGTGTGGTGTGCGATCACCTGCTTCCCTTCTCTTGTTGCCATGGGTTACAGAGCCCAGAGCTGGAGAGTGGGGCCAAGCACTTGGGATGGAAATAACTGCATCAGCCTCTGGAAAAAAAAAAAAAAGAAGAAGAAGAAAGAAAAAGAAATTAGAAATAGGGAGCAGGGAAACAATGGCAAAAGAACAAAAATCAACATCCCAAGGCGACCTCACTGTGAGCAAGGTAGCCAGGCGGCCGAAAGAGAGCAGCTCTTCATAAATCTACCTCTCACCAGGCACATTAGTCTAAACAGTGACCATGAGAAAAGAATAGATGCAAATCTCTGCAGCAGTCATGCGCCTCCACCCACTTGGGCTTTAGGTTCAGGTTATGATCTACCTTGAAGAACAAAGAGCAAAGTCTGTTAAGTGTTAAGTCAACAGCTGTCAGAAAGCCCATGACATGCATAGCATTATGGAGTAGCGGGTGCTGAGGGGAGAGATGACACTATGAGGAAGGAGGCTGTGACCTTGGGGAGGCCACCATTTAATGGGGCATCTTCAGTCTGTAAGTCAGGCTTGTTGTGCACTCTGCACCCAAATACTCATTAGTCTTCTTATTTGATAGCTCATCAGTGAAAATAACATTCCCCCCCCCCTTCCCCATGGTCTCTGACTGTTTTGCATGAAATGTAATAGAACTTCAAAATTAGAGCAAAATCTTCAACAAATCCAATCCCCTAATTTTGCAGATTTAAAAAAAAAAAAACAGGGTCAGATAGATAACCCCATGTGGCTTTTGTTTGTTTAGTTTGGTTTGGGTTTTTGCAGAGGAAATAGGAATAAAGGAGACTTAAATGATGCTACTAATATGTGTTTGTATCAGTCTCAGAATGGATAACTAAGAGATGAGAAACTTTAATCACTTCAGACTGAAGTAACAGGAAAATTAATAACTTGGATCTCTGCTTTTCTGGTAAGCCGCCACTGCCTTTGGATGGGAGGTTGAGGGTTGTTTTCCACCAAACCTCACAGCTGGCAGGACATTTTGAAACAAGTTACCAGGGCCCTGAACATCCAAGACCAACTTTTTCCTTCTTTGACACCTGTCGAAGGAGATGAATCCCAGGTTCTTGCATGCAACTTTAGCCAAATTCTTCTTCCTAGGTTGTGGTGAGACTATTCTGTGGTTACCATCTGCTTTTAGAAGGGAAGGATTCCATTAGAGTTTGTGGCTACTTTGTGAGCCTAAAAAAAAACTAGTACTTGACAAGTCATTTAAAGTTTCCCTTTCTTGCTCTATCTCCCACTTGCTAAATACCACGCAAGGGCTGATCTCATTTGGGCACAGTGTATTTCACCACCTCAATAATTTGAGCTCTCACATTCAAACATATGGGGAATGGTGTCACTTGCAGACTTCTAGCAGCTCTTGTGAAAACTCACTACCTACTCTACACCAGTAGAGCAGAGGCATCAAAGACAGCCAACTTCCTCTCCAGGCCCCTTCTAGAGAAAGCCGGTGTTGGGGAGAGGTTAGCTTGTCTCCCTTGCAGGGTGTGCAAGGTGCCAGCCTCTTCTCTCCTCCAAGTTCTAAGGGTAGCACACAAAGAGGAGCGCACAGGCCATGTTCTCACAGGGCAAACCAACTGTTCAACAGGTGTCTGGAGACCCTGGAGAGCCCTGGGAACTGGAAGCAAGTAGGGAGAGCTGGGCCACACCTCGGAAGGCAGGCTGTCCCAGGAAACCCCAGGAAACAGATGTCTGGGCTCATGTCTTACTAAAGGAGTTGAACTTCTCTCTGCTAAAGAAACTAATCCAGAGGCTAAATCCTTGCTGCTGTTAATGGCTAAATGGCCTTGAGATGGATTCCTCAGCAAAGTCCTTTGATCTCAGCTGGCCCTCTGGGGGCTGCATATTTGTCTCAGCAATCAAAGTCCATAGATCTTTTTTCTTCCTTCAGGGGTTGAGCTATACTCCATGAGGTTTTCAAAATTATTTTACCACAGTCTTCTCTATTTTTTTTCCTCCAAATCACTCTTTTATTTACCTTTCACTTTTGATTCCCACACAGAAATGCTCACTTCCTAGAGTGCTGGGATTCAATGGCACATCAGAAAGACATGAGCAGAGGGCACCACCCTGGCCAGCACCTGGCCAGAGCAGGAATGGAGCTGCAAACACAGCAGGTGATCTCCTGAGCCACATCACACCCCACCAGGGAGTCAGAAAAGTTGTAGGAGGTGAACTTTCAGTTAAGGAGGCAGACAGGTGGGGATGGGAAAAGGGAAAAACAGGTGCATAGACCCCCATGTCAGGAGAGAGCATGAAGCATCAGAGAAACTGACAGGAGTTGATTAAGCCAGAGAGCAAAGGCGGGGTGGTGACAGGTGATGTGGGGAGAGGCTGGCCTGGATCATCTGCACCATGTGGTCTTGGAAGCCTGTCAATCTTTTAAATCTCATCAAGGAGTTAGACTATTTTTCCTCTGGGTGATGGGAACCATTGAATGCTATAAACACATACAGATTCATAGCATAGAAAGATGAATGCAAGGCTGAAGGGACATGGGAATTTTAGCAGGGAGACTAGTCAGGGAGGAATGGGGCAGGAGTAATTATGGCCTCGAGTAAGGTAGTGGCAGTAAGGATGGGAAAAATGGAACAGATTAGAGACTTATTTAGAAGTAGAACTGACATCTGAGAGTTATGTGGGCTTGTAGATGAGCACAGCCTGGGCTGCCTTGAATGCCTGAATTATGGAACAGGAATATAAGGGTGACCTCAGATGCCAATCACTGTGCCTGGCTTGATCATAATCCCTGCTGAAGGGACAAGTGTAGAGGAGCATGTAACTCTACTACACCTGGTCACAGCTGATCAGACCAGGGATGAGCACCTGACCCTGAGGAAAGCCATGCATAGTCTGGACAGCAACCAATGACATGGCCCCACCCATCACTATACTTGGAACCAATCAAATCTGAACTGTGAAAATGCAAGATAATGAGCTGGTAAATAGTAAGAGCTGAAGTTTTGAAAGGATGGTGTAGAGAGTGAGGACAAAGCAAGAGGGGACATGTGAAAGCTGAAACTATAAGGAAGAGGAAATTGTGAGTAAGCAATAAAAGCCAGTCTACAGAGAGGTAGAGTAAAGCAGATGACAAAAATAAGCAGTTAAACCAACAGAGGGCAGCTGTATGGCTCCTGAGACCAGCAGAGAGGCAAAGTGATTTCTAGAAATATCTTCATCCCTGATTATTTTCTATTTTCAAAGATGTTCCACAGCATCTTTGTAATAAATCACGTGCATAACTTGATAGTCTATGTTCATTGCAATAAAAGAGCATAACCAAAATACTAATCTAATATTTTTCCCCATGTCATGTGCTATCTCTGCCCATCTTGCTGCTGGTCTTCACTGTGCTTGGAGCTTGCCTGTGCTAGATCCATTGTGAGGAATTCCACCACCTCAGATGTCTTACCAGGAGCCACCTTTGGCCATGCTTAGTAGGTACGACAAAATCAGAAAGAACACAAAGCTTCATTGCAGAGATTCTGCTCTGCAGTAGAATGCTAAAACCATGACGTGTTTCAGTGAGTTGAAAATGTCTTTGAACATGTGCGCTCATCTTCAGAGCTATGATTAATTACTGGCTGTTGCTGCTGGTTATGCTTGCAGCTCTCAGCAAGAAAATGAGTAAAAAGTATTTGAACTTTCACATTCTCTGACAAAGAGCCTCTTTGAAAAAGAAAAGAAAGAAAGAGAGAGAGAGAAAGAAAGAAAGAAAAGATGAAAACAAAGCTAGGTGTAATTTATAACAAGGTTTCTAAATATTCTGTGTGGCTTTGGACAGGACAGCATTTGTCCTGAGCCAAGCTGAGCTGAGCTACAGTGGAGGCAGATGAGGTGTGTTGTGCCTTCCCCACACATGAAGTTGTCCTCATCATGCTCCCTGCATATTTCTGAATTAGTTCCAGCTAGTTAGTGTCACTGCAGGACAATTTAGACTGCCATTGTTTGAGTATTCAACATACTCTTCGATGATGGATTCCCAGAAAAGGCAAAATCCATTATTTACACACAGTAGGAAAATAAACCTTCTCCCCAGCCCAAGACAGGAAGATCAAGACAGTTGGAAATATCGCATTCAAGTGGCTTTGTCAACTCCCTTAATCAATGTCCCTTGGAAAAACAAATTTAGCAATTCAGCTCCTGTATTCAGTAGGGGTGAGATGTAACTAAGGATATTAGCTATCAGTGGTTCATGGTCTGTTAGCCAGCACCAGCTCGCAGTAAAGTGCAGCTAACTGACAGCTGGGCTGTGAGGCAGTGTGAAGCATCGCAGTGAGGAAAAAAACTCCAGATTTTACCGGAAAACACTAGGGACTCTACTACAAAACTCCTAGAAGTGATCAAGGAATACAGCAGCGTCTCAGTTTACAAAATCAATGTTCATAAATCGGCAGCCTTTCTATATACCAACAATAGTCAAGCTGAAGAAACAGTTAAGGACTCTATCCCATTCACAGTAGTGCCAAAAAAGATGAGCTATTTGGGAGTTTATCTAACAAAGGATGTAAAAGATCTCTACAAAGAGAACTATGAAACTCTAAGAAAAAAAACCAGCTGAAAATGTTAACAAATGGAAAAACATACCATGATCATGGCTGGGAAGAATCAACATTGTTAAAATGTCCATACTACCCAAAGCAATATACAATTTCAACGCAATCCCTATTAAAGCTCCACTGTCATACCTTAAAGATCTTGAAAAAACAATCCTTTGTTTTATGTGGAATCAGAAAAAACCTCGAATAGCCAAGACATTACTCAGAAATAAAAACAAAGCAGGAGGAATCACGCTACCAGACCTCAGACTATACTACAAATCAATAGTGATCAAAACAGCATGGTACTGGCACAAAAACAGAGAAGTAGATGTCTGGAACTGAATAGAGGACCAAGAGATGAATCCAGCTACTTACCGTTATTTGTTCTTTGGCAAGTCAATTAAAAACATTCAGTGAGGAAAAGATTCCCTATTTAACAAATGGTGCTGGGTGAACTGGTTGGCAACCTGCAGAAGACTGAAACTGGACCCACACCTTTCACCATTAACTAAGATAGACTCTCACTGGATTAAAGATTTAAACTTAAGACATGAAACTATAAAAATACTAGA
>CAUYPK010101917.1:0-31610 GCA_963574355.1 Loris lydekkerianus | reverse complement strand
TGATGGACATTTTTAATTCTTTTGCAACTGTGGAAGTTGGAATTTGATCAAAATTTTCTGGGTGGGTTTACTTTTGTGGTGGAGGATTACACTGGTCTTTATGGAGGATAGGTCTGAGAATATTCCGGAGAACTGGTTTAGTTATGGCAAATTTCTTCGACATGTGAATGCCGTTAAAGTATTTAATTTTGCCATCATAACTGAAATTCAGTTAAGCTGGGTACAGGATCCTGGGTTGAAAGTTATTTTGTTTTAGGAGATTAAAAGTCGATGGCCATCCTCTTCTAGCTTGAAAGAATTCAGCAGAGAGATCTGCAGTTATTCTAATATTCTTGCCTTTGTAGGTGATGGTTTTCTTTCATTTGGCTGCTTTCAGAATTTTCTCCTTCATACTAACTTTAGTGAAATTGATTATGATGTGTCTGGGGGATATCTTATTTGGGTTGAGTCGTGCTGGATTTCTGAAACTGTCTGCTATCTGAATTTCAGAATCTCTTGGTGTGTCTGGAAAGTTCTCCTTCATAATCTCATGGAGAAGAGACTCTGTGCCTTGTGAAGCCAGTTCGTCGCTTTTGGGGATCCCTATAAGACAAATATTGGTTTTCTTCAAATTATCCCGGATCTCTCTGAGAGAGTGATCTGTTTTTGCCCTCCATTTCTCTTCCTCTTTGAGAGTTTGTGAGCGTTCGAAAGCTTTGTCTTCAATGTCAGAAATCCTTTCTTCTGCTTGCTTCATTCTGTTACTGAGGGATTCTGCTGTGTTTCTCAGATCTTTGAGGGCTGTAACTTCTTGTCTCAATGGGTCAAAATCTTTGGTCATTTGGTCTTTGAATTGTTGAATTCTTGAAATATCTTTTGGGTTACTGCTTGGAATTCTAATTCGATCTTATTTGCTATCCAGATTCTGAATTCAATTTCTGACATCTCAACTATTTGTGCATGAGATCTTGTGCTGTGTCTGCCCCATTGATCCTTGGGGGAGTTGATCTACTCTGATTATTCATATTGCCAGAGTTTTTCTGTTGATTTGGCCCATGATTGTTTTTAACCGTTGCCTCTGGCTGTCCTCAGAGTTGGGGAGGTGTCTCTCTAAGATTAGACCCCAGTGGGATCACTCTATTGTTGCTGGATCTTTATAGGGAGTGACCCTGTGTAGTTCCTTTGGGGCTGCCCCATCCAGGGAGCTCTGGTTGTGGAAGCAGCTCTGGAGTGTGACACACCCTGATTCAGCAACAGGGCGGGTGGTGGTGCACACGGTTCTGGGAGTGCCTGGCGCCCAGTGACTTTGGCACAGAGAGTCCAAGGCTGACGCAGTCTCTGGCAAGGAGAAGGGCTCTGCGTAGAGGCAGGTATGGCTTCAGAGGGCACGCGGCTACCAGAGTCACTGTCCAGACGAGCAGGACGTTGTGTAGGCAGGGAGGGTACAGAGGTAGGATGCAGGGTTCCGTGGCTCCCGCAGTTCCTTGTCAGGGCATGCCAAGGCCCGGCAGGCGCGGGTCGTGGGTCGAGGGTGGCGGCGCAGGTCTTATGGGGGTCTGGGTGGTGCCAAGCCCAGGAGTTTGAAGTTGCTATGAGCTGTGTTGCCACGGCACTCTACCCAGGGCAACAACCCAAGGCTCCAGTGTGCCAAAACCGGTCTCATTCTGCCCCGGATGGTTAAGGCTGTAAGGCAGCTTAGTCCCCGCCTTTAGGCTACTCAGTCACTAGGTTAGTAGCTCCCACTTGATCCTTGCTCTGTGACCCTGAGCGCACAGCTTGCCGGGGCTGTTATCCCACAATGGCTCCCTGTGGCCCAGAGCCGAACACTATTACCTCCCTCCAGCTCAGCAGCTCAGTCTGGGGCCCTCAACAATGCCCAAAGTTCTCCGTACCCCCACTCAAGCTCTCCCCAAGGCGGTTCAACTGAGTGCCAAGTCCAAAAACACCAAAATAGTTCAGAGGTAAGGCCTTTCTGGTTTGCAGTCTCACTGCTGCTTGTACTTATGGCTGTTGGCAGGATTAGGTCGATTGAACACATGCAAGTGCCTACTAGTTTTCCCCTGTTTCTGTCCTTCTCTTGGGGTCCAGAAGTCCATTGCTGACTCCCTATCTTCAAAGGGATGATTATAGGCAGATCCTACCATCCAGAGATGCCTGGAGTTTTATCTCCCCAGACTCACTGTGCCTTGTTGCAGGAAAGCTGTTACTTGGCTTCCATCTTGGATTCCTATCTTTCAGCCTTTTTTTTATCTTACAGCACACTTGAACCTATAGTTAAACTTCTGTGGCACACTTAAATTATGTTGATCAAAAAAAAGGAACAAAGAAAAAAGAGAATATACTTACTGGGCTTTGACCTTCTTTTGGAAATAGTTTAATTAATGATCTTTACCAACGTTTGCAGCACACCTCAGACCCTGTCTCGGCACACCCATGTGAGGGGGACCCTGACATGCAGTCCTTAGCCAGTGGTTTGGTAGCTTCTCCTCTCTCCCCACTCCAAATCAATTACAAGTTTAAAGGAAGAAAGTCTTTGCTCATATTAGTGTTTTATGGCTGAACAGATTGTTTTCATTTGGAGAACTTATACTTGTGGAGTTGAGTGTAGTGCAGCAGAGAGCCATGTAGCTGATAGCACTCTGTGAATGCAGTCGGAGCACCTGTGTTTCTGGACAGACAAAATGAGACCCTAGGGACCCACCGCTCAGCTCTTTGATTAAGTGAGGTAATGAATGGACACAAAGCATATCACATGTGGCTGGCATGTTGGAGAGGGTTAATAAATGAAACTTATTTGTTTTTATCATCTTAACCATGTTTTAAGTGTATAGTTCAGTAGTGTTTACATATTTACATTGTTGTGAAACACATCTCCAGATTTTCTTTTATGTGGCAAAACTGAAACTCCATACCCATTACTTAAAAACTTGACATTTCCCTTTTCCCTGGTAACCACGTTCTGTTTCTCTGAGTCTACTTCAGATACCTCATATAAATGTTTATGTCTTTTTTCATTCCACATATTATCCTCAAGGTTTACCCAAGTTGTGCCTGTGATGGAATTTCTTTCTTTTTTTAAGGCTGAATAGTATTCCATTTATGTATATACTAAATTTTCAGTATCCATTCATTTATTGACAACAGTTGGAATGCTTCCTGGCTGTTGTGAAGAAAGCCACTATTTCCAGAGTATGGAAATATCTCTTCCAGACTTTGCTTTTAATTTGGGGGGTATATGAGTATGTATTCACAGAAGTAGGATGATTTTATTTTTAATTTCTTGAGGAACCAGCATACTGTTTTCCATAGGAGTTTTACAATCCCACCACTGGTAGAAGAGTTGCAGTTTCTCCACATCCTCACCAACACTTATTTTTGGTTTGATGGCAGCCATCCTAACGCATATAAGGTGACACAGCTCTGGTTTTCGTTTGCATTGCTCTAGTGATTATTGCTGTCACACATCTTTTTATGTGCATATTGGCCATTTGTATGTCATTTTTAGAGAAATGTTTAGTTAAGTCTTTTGCCCATTTTTAAATTTTTGTTGTTGTTGTTGAGTTGTATGAATTCAGGATATTAATCCCTTAATTTGCAAATATTTTCTCCTATTCTATAGTTTGCTTCTGTAGGAAGTTTTAAGTTTGGTAATGGCCCCATTTTGTGTATTTTTCCTTTTATTTCCGTGCTTTTGGGATCAATATTAAAAAATCATTATCAAATCTAATGTCATAAAGCTTTTCTCCTATATTTTCTTCTACGAGTTTTATAGTTTGGGGTCTTATGTTAGATCTATAATCCCTTTGAGTTAATTTTTGTGTATGGTATAAAATAAGGTTCTAATTTCATTCTTTTGTATGTAAATAATCCTATTTTCCCAAGCACCGTTTGTTGAAGAGACTGTCCTTTCCCCACTAAGTGGTCTTGGCTCCCTTGTCAAAAACTGGTCTTATGTGAGTTTATTTCTATTTTACTTGTCACTATATCTGTCTTTATGCCGGTTCCATAGTGTTTTGAAATCATGCAATGGAAGATCTCTAACTTTGTTCTTTTTTAAGAATGTTTTGGCTGTTTGAAGTCCCTTCGGATTCTATATAACTTTTAGGATGGATTTTTCTATTTCTGCACAAAGTGTCATTGGGATTTTGATAGGAATTTCATTTTACTTCTAGATTGTTTTGAGTAGTGGTGACATCTTAACCATATTAAGTTCTTCTAATCCATGAACATGGGATGTGATTTGTGTCTCTTTAAATACTTTGAGAAATCTTTTTTAGTATTTGGTGTAGAAGTCTTTTACTTCTTGGTTGAAAGTTATTTAATTTAAAAATTTTTAATTTTTAAAAAAATTTATAAACAAATATGTCTAAACTGTTTTAAACTTTAGGGATAGATTGATAAGGAGAAAAAATGTAATTCAAGGTCATGTTTAAAAAAAGAAATAAACCAGAAGAGGTTCAGATGAAAGCAATTTCTATTTCATGAGAAGAAGCCAATTTTTTTTTTTTTTTTTTTTCCGTAAGACAGAGCAATCACTCTGTAGCCTGGGCAAGAGTGTAATGGTGATCATAGCTCAGGGCCACCCGAATCTCTCGGGTCAGCCTCCCCAGGAGCTAGAGGACCAATCTTAATAGGTTTTTGACCCTATTATTGTATCATATGCTAAATGATTTCTTTGCAGGTTTAAACAAGTATATCCATTTCACATTTATGATATACCATGTTTATTATTCAACTTGGACTGTTTAACATATATGTTGGGTCTTCTAAGTTATTAAATAAAAGTTAGACCACTTTCCAATTATCTGTAATGAATGTTTAGTGCCCAAATTTGAAGGAATTAGATTTCTACTACTTAAATTTGGGAGGTGTAGCCAGAAAGTATGTAGAGTCTTTTTCTCACAGAACCATTATTAGCATTCAGAATGCAACTTCACAAAATTTCTTGATAAAACTTTGTTTAATATGCCAGACCTCCTAGGAGATGTCTCATAGTTTTGTAAAATTAAGATATATGAAAGTTGTTCGTACATATTTATGGTTGTAGATCCCTCATTGTTTTGAATGACCCCAGGGTATCTCATTACACAGGGGCTCCCTAAATCATTTGGCCAGTCCCGTATCCATAGCGTCATAACCACTGTTGACTTTCGGCAGTTTAACCATATTCCTCAGAATGTAAAGTCTAAATATTAACCTTAGTCCAAATATTCCAGCCTTGGTAAATGAGTAGGAATAGCAATTTAAAACAGAGCTTTTCAGATTATTTCATTTAGTGAAAACTTTGCAAGTGAGGTGGTCCCTTCAGTGTCTCACATTCCTGAATTACCCAATAGAGCAATTTGCACTCACATCTAATGATTTAGAAAATTACCTACTTGTGAGGAGAGGACACATGGGCTAGTATCAGCTTCCTTCTCATTTCCCTTTTGATGTAGGGAATGATGTTTGTAGTTTTTGTTTGTTTTGGTTCTTTCTTTCCTTTTTTTTTTGGACCCAGGCTTAAATTAAGAGTGGTAATCCAGATGGTGCCTATGGCTCAGTGGTAGGGTGCCAGCCCCAAATACCAAGGGTGGCGGGTTCAAACCTGGCCCTAGCCAAAGTGCAACAAAGAATGGCCGGGTGTTGTGGCAGGCGCCTGTGGTCCCAGCTACTTGGGAGGCTGAGGCAAGAGAATCGCCTAAGCCCAGGAGTTGGAGGTTGCTGTGAGCTGTGATGCCATGGTACTCTACTGAGGGTGACAGAGTGAGACTGTCTCTACAAAAACAAACAAACAAACAAAGAGTGGTAATCCATTTCCAGTAATTAAAATCCAGTAAAGATCTTAATTCACTTACTGTTTGGCTCGTGCAGTTTCAGAAATGTTTGTCTAGTATGTGAATAACTTCCCAGCGATATTCAGCACATGGAGAAGAATCCCAGTGAGAAAACATACTCTTTCTCGTAGCTGCTGGTAGCTTCTGTTTTGGGTGATGATTAGCTTTGCTTGGTGAAAAAAGATGATGTCTGTCCCCGGTTCACCCTCTCAGTCAGCCATGTGCTCGTGTGTTCTTGATGGTGCCTTCTAGTTCTCATAACTGCCCCTTCCCCACCCTAAAGGTCTATGCAATACTTTTATTTTATATAGGGCAGGCAGTTTTGAAGTGCACAGTCAAAGGAAAACATCCTTTGTTGTGTTCCTGAGAGCACATTCTTCAAATTTGTGCTTCCCAAGGTTCTGCCTTTGTGTGTCTTCTTTGCCCCCAATGACATTGTTACCCAGTTCTCCCTAGATCATCTGGGATTTCCGAAAGTCATTTGGACCGTAATTGCCAAAGAAGCCTATTAACACAACAGGTGTTAGAACAATTCCTGGTGTCTTTGATAGTTTCCCAAAGCTCAAACAGGCATATTCCACCAACTAAAGTGCCATTTTTTTTAGACCTGGTTATTCTTGGTGTATGAGCCGTGTGTAATAATGTTGTAGTAGCATGTAGCAATTCCAGAAAAATCCATTGTTCTTTTGCAACAGACTTTTGCTTCCAAAATAATAGTAACTTTATTTTACTGGGACTGAAACCAGTGTACTGTTCTCAGAATCACTGATTTCCTTTCCAACTGTCTGTAATGAATACTTACTGCCCATATTTGAAGGAATTAGATTTCAACTACATAAACTTGGGAGGCGTAGCCAGGAAGTAATTAGAGTCTTATCTCGTAGAACTGTTAACAGCATTCAGACTTAAGTTTCACAAACTTTCTTGATAAAAATCTTTACCTTGTTCTCATTCTCAAAGACCATCTCTTGCCCCTAATAAATTCCTGGGATCCCCATTTTTCATTTTGATCATAAACAATGTGGTGACCGCTTATGGATTGGACCTCAGACATTTTACCTTTTGAAGACAGAACCTCAGAGGCATATACTTGAGAAAATTACTGGGAACAAACTTTAGAGTTGCTGCCACCACACATTGTATCCATGTAAGTAGGATTAAAGTAGAGAATTTAAAAAATTGTACCGAATTCACTCCTAAACTATTACAAATTTTCAATATATTTGCATTTTTAAAAAGTACCAGGCAATAAGTTTCATTCATTTGTAAGCACCCCAAAACCCCTTTGTCTGAGGAATATTTGTGATATTCTTATGATTTTGATCCACAATAAAATTATAATCAAAAGAAAGCTAAGTAAAAGAAAACAAAATAATAGAACTTGTCATTTTGTCTTCTAACTGGACCTAGGACCACCTGAATAGCTTCTTCCATAAAACCTCATGAACTTGAGAGTCTCCAACAATTCCTTCTTAGGACATGCAGAATTTAAAACAAAATACTATTTAAAAGTTTGTTACATTGTTATCCCTGTGGTGTTTGCAACCCTGGGAACCTTCTTCTCTTTGTCACCAGGTTGATTTTAGATTTGTTGGCTGATACAGGCAAACATAAACAGGCCAATTTGGTAGATCATCAAATCAATGAAGTATCAACAATAAAGCTGTCTGCATTTATGGGCATGGATTTCAAGTAAGTGTAAAAAGCAAGCTATAATTATAAATAAAAGGGTAAACTTAACAGTTAATGGGTTATTCAGGTGTATACTTAGAGTTTACTGAGGTTATTGAGAAGGCTGCCAACATCCTGGTTTCAGGAGGACACTGTCACCTACATCCCACTGGGCAGAGTTAATTATCCACGTGAAACTCTTGGTATGTGGGCTGCACAGAGGTGACCTTAGTCCCATGTAGAAATAATGGCCAACATGCAGTGAGCCTCTGTGGTGCGCTGAGCACTCGGCTAAATACTTTAACTGTGTTCGAGTTCATACTTCAAAGAATTGTGGAGTGATCTCTCTGCATTCACGTACACACGGATGGATATGTACCCTCATATGCATATTGCTACAAATACGGTCTTAGCTTTCACATGAATGGTGATAAATATGTATTGTTATGTATTGAGCTGTATAACCCTCCCTCCCTCCTTCCTTTCTTTCATCCTTCCTTCTGTCCACACGTCTGTCTCTTCTGAATTTGTTAGAACTTTCTATGTATCTAGGAACCTGGCACATTCCTTGTACCCCCAGGAAGTGGATTCTCTAGCACTAGTTCTCAAACTTGGCTGCATATTGTAATCACCATGGAGCTTGGAAAAATACCTATGGCAGGGCCTCATACCTGAGATTCTGATTTTATTGGTGTGGGGTACATCAGAGTATGAGCGCCCAACATTTACTAAAATATTCCGATTCTGAAGGACACAGATGATTCTGTACTGCCAATTGTACATCTTGTCTTCTTTCTAGGTTGTCAGTGCATCTCTGTGTTATGCATGAACATATCTGCAGGAAAAATTCCTAGATAGGAAGCCTGGGAATTCTTCTTAGACATGGATTTAAAGGCCAGATCATTAAAACAACAATGGAGGCCTGGTGTGCTCCCACCTCTAATCGCAGCACTCAGGGAGGCTGAGGTGGGAGGATCATGTAAACCCAGGAGTCTGTGGTTTCTTTTCTTTTTTCTTTCTTTCTTTCTTTCTTTTTTTTTTTTTTTTTTTGAGACAGAGTGTCACTTTGTTACCCTTGGTAGAGTGCTATGGTGTCATAGCTCACAGCAACCTCAAATTTTGGGGTCAAACGATTCTCTTGCCTCAGCCTTCGAGGCAAGAGTAGCTGGGGCTACAGGCACCTGTCACAACACCTGGCTATTTTTTGAGAGAAGGTCTCGCTCTGTCTCCAGCTGGTCTCTAACCTGTGAGAGCTCAGGTAATCCACCCACCTCGCCTCCCAATTGCTGGGATTATAGGCGTGAGCCACCACGCCCAGCCTGAGTCCAAGGTTTCTATGAGCAAGGCTGATGCCACAGCACTCTGCCCTGAGTAACAAAGTGAGACTTTGTCTACAAAAAAAAGAGAAAGGAATGAAAAATAAAACAATACTAGGTACTGAGGTGGTACGGCTTCCTCTCCCCCGACAGTTGTTAGATCCCCCTCGGCTGCTCATCTCACCCCACCCCCACGCCCCCTGTGGGTCGTTTTTTTTTTTTTTTTTTTTTAATTTCTCTTGTTAATTTCTGGAATGAACCCGCCTCATTCCAGACATTTGCTCAGCTGATAAACACTGGAAAGTCAGAGAAAGGAATCTGGGCAACATCTTCACACCCGCAGTAGTTAACAAGTTTTAATTTCTTTTATATATGTAAGTGCTTATGGAAATACATGAAGAAAAGTTGATGAAGTCCTCTGTCAAGTCTTTGTGTCTGTGAGCCTTGTAGTATTGTCTTCACTTTTAATCATCAGAGGTGTGTCTGCTTGTCGTGGGGGCCGGCAGGCCTGACTCAGAAGCAGAACCTCCAGACCACACGATCCCTGAGCTGGGGCAGGACTGCAGGCTGTGGGCCTCTCACTGTGTTCTCTACAACCAGACTTGCACATGATTGAAGCTGTGCCATCACTCCGTAACCTCTTTTGAATATTTATTACATAAAACTTGTAAGTAGAAGTTATAGGAAACTCGCCCTCAGTAGAGTGCTGAGAGGGCCCTCAAACTCTTGGGCCAAGCAGTTTTCTTTCCCAGGGAGTTGCAGTTTTTATAACAGAATGTGATTCTGTCACCTGCCTACCCTGTTTCTGAGTGCCTTCTCCCTGCCTTACCATGAGCAGGACTCCAGAGGAGAAGCCGGGATGGTGCTGGACTCAAGGCAAAGCTCAGTGCCTTGCCCCAAAGGAGCCCCTCCAGGCAAGCAGGCATTGTGGAGAGATGTGGGCTGTGGTAAACAACTCAGCACACCATCGTCTTAAACCCAGGAATCACCACGTACTTAGCTTTCTATAAACATTTGTACATTTATGATGGCAAATGATGACTGTGTCCACATGTGCTCAAAACAGACTTTCTGAGACAAAATTGTGAAAGCAGCCGGGCACGGTGGCTCATGAGTGTAATCCCAGCACTCTAGGAGGCCAAGCTGGGTGGATTGCTTGAGTTCAGGAGTTCGAGACCAGCCTGAGCAAGAGTGAGACCCTGTCTCTACTAAAAATAGGAAAACTAGGTGGGCATTATGGCAGGTGCCTGTAGTCTCAGCTAGTAGAGAGGCTGGGACAGGAGGATTGCTTGAGGCCAAGAGTTTGACGTTGCTATGAACTATGAGGATGCCTCAGCACTCTATGCAGGGCAACAGAATGAGACTCTGTTTCAGGAAAAGAAAAAGAAGAAAAGCTAAAACCTCACTTGCATGGGGTGGTGGGTTGCTCTCCACATATGTAACCTGGGTGCTCTGGGCTGAATCTTTTTTTACTGGAGTCAGCTGCTAACAACAACCTCCCCAGCCCCCAAGACACAATTTTGAAAGGCAGTGGCCCCAGGTACTTGTGTCTTGAGGGTTTGCAGTAGATTTTCTGTCTTGGTGACCAAGTCACAGTTGCTTTCCCAGACAGAGAAGATGACTTCAGACTTAGAAGTAGATGGATAGGGTCAGGGAAATGTGAAGGGAACTCAGAGCAGCCCTGCAGAGGTCAGAGGGCACACTGGGCGTGCTTTGTAGGAGTTTTGCACAAGTGGTTGAAGCGGGATATTTAAACCTGGTTAAGTCTTCAGAATGTACAGAAGAGATTTTTCTTAAATGCCTTCTTCCATGCTGCCCTCAAACTCTCAGAGAATTTCCCTTAATTGGCAGATAAGCTGTCTGACCTGCAGAGCCCTTGATTTAGTGATAGCAACTTCTCTACAGAGATTAAACCAGCCTCATTCCAGAAATTTGCTCTGCTGATAAACACTGGAAAGTCAGAGAAAGGAATCTGGGCAACATCTTCCCACCGAACAGTAGTTCACAAGTTTTAATTTTCCTTTCAGGTTTAAGGAAGTTCTCTCCCCGTATAGGGTCCATTTAAAAGCCATCAAACTTGAGGGTACTAGACAGTGAGGAGGCTGCAGACCGCATCCCGCGTGGCCCTCAGACCTTGCCTGTGAGCCGTCCCTCCCAGGGCTGGACAGCATGTCCCGCCAGGGAGGACCGGGCATGTGTCTTTCAGTCGGTCAGTGAAGGGCAACACGGTCCACCCTTTTTCCTTTTGATCTGGACTGTTCGGAACCTCACACCAGAGTTTTGTGTTCCAGTTTGCTAGTCTTAGATTTCTTCTTGTACTGCCTCCTGGGCTTCTTCCATCTCGACTTTGGTCTTTTTACTCTGCGTTGAACTTTGGTCTCATTTGTTTTCATGGTAGACTATTTCAGTTCACTTTCTTGCCAAACAGGGGAGGCAAAATTTCTATGTGTATATGTGTATGCATGCGTGAACACACACACACACACACACACACACACACACACACACAGCTTATCTTCATTTTTATAGATGATAAAACTGAGTGTGAAAGAATTCAAGTGTCTTTCTTGGAGTTGCTTTGAGACAGCATGGTTGAGCCGGTATTTGCAGTAGTCCCCTTGGGTTCCTCGTTGCCGTGTCTGGTCATCAGGTCTCCCCTAACTGAGCACTGACATCTGTAGTGAGAGACGGGGGTTTCTAACTGACTTTAGTCCAGAATCTTTGTTCTATGTGATTTTTCATTTTCTGCTGCAGCAATTGTGTTGCAGTAGTCTTGGTATAAAGGTAGACGGAAGAACATTTTTTAAAAAGTGGGGAGGGGAGGCTCTTCACAGGTAGCACAGTGGTTATGGGACCTGCCACATACGCTGAAGCTGGTGGGTTCAAACCCAGCCTGGGCCAGCTAAACAGCAATGCAACAAAAAATAGCCAGGCATTGTGGCAGGCGCTGCTTGGGAGGCTGAGGCAAGAGAATGGCTTAAGCCCAAGAGTTGGAGGTTGCTGTGAGCTGTGATGTCACAGCTCTCTACTGAGGGTGACATAGTGAGACTCTCAAAAAAAAGGGCAATTGGTGACTTTGAAAATTTGCATTTAGTAAACACCATGAACTTAAGTTCTTTGTGCAAAATTTTAGTTCTTTATTTACAGTTCAGCAAACTGTCATTTTCCAAGTGTACCAATAGCAACTTCGTCTACGGATTGCCTCCTTGGTGATAAAATGCCTTGGTGTTAAGATGTAGTTACGATATTTGAGAAGGAATGTGATTGAACTGCATCTGTTTTAGGGTCTGTGAGTGCTGGTGGCCGCGCTCACTTCTCCAGGGGACCCGTCTGGGGCCATCCTGGGCAGAGGACTTAATATTACAATGTGGAGAGGACCTTCAGTAGCTTCTTTAATTCAGAGTAAACTTTGACTGAAGTTCTGGAAACCATAATTGTTGAAACTAAGTGTATATCTATTCAATTTCTGTCTCAGAATTTGTCTGAATTATTTCGATTGCGAGGAAGTTTTTAAAAATCCCTAATAATATATATAGTTTTGTTTGTTTTTTAGCCAATGTCTTTTAGTATTATTTGCATTTTCTGTGTGGATGGCACCAAAGGGTTGGCTGCTTGTTTGTGAAGGTCTGAAGGTTTAAGTATCTAAAGAAGGTCATTTTGGTGGGGGGAGATTTTGAGGCAGGCACCTTCACGTTCACACGTGAAGACCAGCTCAGCAGAGAAACGGCATACCTGTGAGTACAGATGTTCCTGTATGTCCTGCAGCCTACAAGTATCCTTTCCCAGTGACTGATGGGCTTTCTCTTAGATCCTCGCTGAAAGAGCTCCTAGGTGACTCAGGAAGGCTGCATTCTACACATTTATTTAAGCCGTGACAAAGCTGGCTATTGAGCTGTAGCGTCTGATGTTTGCATAACTCCACGTTTGGATCTGCCTTTGTACAGTCAGTCTTGGAGTGGATCCCTCGGAGACAGGGAAGACAGAAACCTAAAGGGGAAAATGATTTGCATTTCTTTTGACTGCAGTTTAAATTTGTTTATTGACTTAGCTCACAGTGGAGCACCAAGTCCCCATGCTGAGGGGCACAGCTCTCTGGCAAGGCTATGATGTCTTGGTGGGGAGTTCCAGTGACACTTTGGCTTTGGCTGTCCTCCCAAATGATTGAGATGTGATGTCCTGGCTTCTAGACTCTGGTTTCTGTCACGTGAAGAGCACAAATTTCCTAACTCGAAAACCTTGTTCTATTGGTTTTAGAGATTTTAACCTGTGGTTAAAGGATTGAGTCATGACACAGATTAGTTGCTGCCAGGTTTCAGAGTGAAGACCTGGAGGTGTCTCCTTGGCTCTGCACATACAGGGTAGCGGGTGGTGATCCTGGCAGGTGCCTGTGACTCTGGGCTTGGAGAAAGTGTGTGTTGGCACACACTGTTAAGTGTGTGCTGGTTGAGGCCTGGTCTGGCTTGAGGGTAGGCCTGGATTCACTGGCTCCTTTCTCCCTTACCTAGGGAGGAAGTGGAGAAGGAAGGTGACAGTCCGGCCTCCACTCTGCACCCCTGCCCACACTGATGCAGAGCAGTGCCGGAAGCAGACAGTGTTTTCAGGGTGCTGGGGGGATTTTGAGTGTTGGAATTGGTTTCCCTGGATGGGGGATGCTCTCACTGGTTTCCTCCAGCATCAGAAAAGTAGCTGGGAGGACTGCTGGGTGAGTCTTCAGGAGCTGCTGCACGAAGTGCCCTATTAGAATATTATTTTGGGGCCAAGTGTGTGGGAAGGCCATCCCTCTGCTGGATCCTGGGAGACGCCCTTTCCGTTTCCTGATGGAGAGGATGTTGAGACTTGAGGGGAAAACACAATTCCCTTTCAAATGTTTCTCCTACAACCTTTACACTGTATTCCATGATTTTTTTTAAAAGCTCCAGATAGTATTTGGCTTGTGGTGTGCTTGGGAAATGAAAGCAGATGTGAGGAATGTGAGAGGGGAGAGATGGCCAAGAAGGGCTGCAAAGTCATTTTTTTCCTTTCACGTTTTTCTTGATAAGCAAATTTGGGTTAATGTTATCATGTTGTCGCACTTCAAAATTACGTCAGGACCCTTGGGAAAATTGTGCGATGTGAGGCAGGCAGCAGCTCTGAAGACAACGGCGTGGCCCCGGAGTGGAGGGTCCCCAGCCTTCCGCTTGAAAGGGGTCCCGTGCCTCATTTCATGTCTGTGACATAGATTCTGTTGTTTCAGACATTCAAGACCATTTATAGCACCAAAACAGTGACACTATACACACACACACACACACACTATACATGGTGTCATAGCTCACGGCAACCTCAAACTCCCGGGCTCATGTGATCCTCATGCCTCAGCCTCCTGAGTAGCTGGGACAACAGGCACACTACAATGACTATGTTAATGTTGAGATTATAACTAGAGAATTTGATGCCAAACTCCATTCATCTTGATTAAAATAATACATGTGGGGAACAACAATTATGGTCCCTGCTGCACTTCGCAATCACATGCAAAAACTCCCTCAGATTTTAACCAAGTTGGTGGTTAGTAGGTACTCACAGCCCCTCCCTCCCTCCAGCTTATCTGGGCTGCTGTTTCTCCTGTAACTGCTCTGGTTAGAGGAAAACCGTGGTAACTAAGCCTGCAATTGGGTCCCTCCGTCTGGACAGCCATCTTATAACGTGTAGTCGAAATCCCTGATGAGCCAATTAAAGTGGTGTAAGTCTCAGCGCAGGTCCACTTGTTAACACAGCCTTCCAATTTCCCTCATGGAGATGCTGGCTGTGTCCTGCTTGCTTTGTGCAAAACAAACTTTATTATCACATATTTGGTGACGTGGCATCATCAAAGGGGGAGGGTTTTCCTGTGGACTGTTAGTTGCTCTCTAAAGCTTTTAGCATAATTATCACCATCTACATTCCCTAAAATTTGGCCTCATCTTTTGACTGTTGCCACATGGAGAATCTAGCTTGTTTTGCTTTGCTAAAGAGCAATACAAATGACTCTGACTTTAAGCTAGGCCACAGATGGATTGAATTTCTCATTCTTTGCTAAGCAAAATGCACCTGCTTCAGAATCTTAAGAAGCTTTTTAACTGCTTCCTTGTGCACGGCGTAGCAATAGTCGTCGGTAATGTTGTATGGGATGTCCAAGAGGTGACTGCTGCTTCTGCATGATGCCAGAAGCTGAGACTGGAAGATGTTTCTGGCTCAGCGCCCAGCTATCGTAGTGGGATTAGTCTCTTCCCTCAGGCTGATCTGATTAAAACGGGGCCGCGATGTGCAATTGTAGGCCCCTGGTTTCAGGAATTGCACATTTGTTCTTCACTAGACACAAGGACCAGCTCCCCTGTCTCCTAAATGTCCCCTGTGGTCTGTGATCGCCCCGCACAGGGGTTGTCTCCACCCATGTCTCCAGCACCTCACCCCACGTCAGCGTGTTAATTAAAGAGGCTCCAGTGATGATGAGTGAGTAAATGGAGACTTCCTTGGGCAGAGTGTTCACTGAATGTAAGGAATTGGAGAAATGTCTAAAAGATTGTATCAGTGGGTCAATTTCCAGTGGAGCTTACTTCGGAATGAAAAGCAAACATCAACTAGCTCAGCCAGGGCCTCCTTGCTCCAGGGGACGTGTAGGTAACCCTGGGATGGAGTCCGTTGGCAGGGCTGCTGTCAACATGGGGGTGCTGGGAGGGCAACTGCAGAGGACCTGGTGATCTGACTGGCTTCAGATGTCCTGGGGATTGTGCAGAACAGACCCTCAGACAGTGTGGGAAGACCACCCAGTCACACATCTCTGCAATGCAGAGATGGGGCCATCTGTTCTCTTAGGCATTAACGCTTTTGCATTCTGCAAACATTTGTTGAGAACAGTGTGTACCAGGGACTGAGCAAAACTTAGCCCCTGCTTTCAGCATCTCATGGTCTTGCGAGGAAAACAGACACGAATTTGGATTTTAAAAAAAGGTGCCCAACTGCGTATGTGGTGCTAGGGGTATTGAAAGGGGTGCGTGACCGTCCCCGGGAAACCTAGGGCCTGTGAAGCAGCGTGTGAGGAGACCTTGATCATGGCTGGGAGAGGGTCAGGGGAAGAACACCCCAGGCCACGGGCACCTAGGGGTGTGGTCTGAAGGGAGACAGCCATATAGTATGGCAAGCATATGTGGTCATGGGTGTTGGGGAGCGGGGGGATGGAGAGGGGCACAGTGTTCTGGGTGTAGAAAATAAAGTGCTTTGAAGGACACTTGAAGGGGGTTTGAAGGACTCCTCCCCTCCCCCCCAGTACACGAGCCCTCAGCTCTGGGCCTGCCTGTGACTCCTTGCTCAGGCCACACTGGTCCTTCCCTCCTGATGCCAAGTGTAGCTCAGGCCACACCGGTCCTTCCCTCCTGGTGCCAACTGTAGCTCAGGCCACACTGGTCCTTCCCTCCTGGTGCCAAGTGTAGCTCAGGCCACACTGGTCCTTCCCTCCTGATGTCAAGTGTAGCTCCCCATGCGCCCAGTCATCTGTGCCACATGCTGCCTCTGCCTGGGCCGCTCTCCCCAACACTTTGCTGGTGGGGGCTGGTTCGTTTTATCCATCAGGTCTTAGCTTGAATGCCCGCTGTCCGGAGGGATCCTCCCTGCCTGCGCTGTGGGAATCTGCTGCTCCCTCCTGCCTTCCATTCCCTGCTCCGAGCCATCTGTGACACTGACCCACGTCAGCAGTTACTTTCTCATTTACGGGACTTTCCCCCTGCCTTCCTCAAAGCACGTGAGCTCCCTAAGATTCCTGCTCTCATTTTTGTCTCTCTCCCCTAGTGCCTAGCGCAGGGTTTGCAGGGCGTGGCACACAAGTGGGTAAGCATTTGTGGACAGATGAGTGCGATGGACGGGGCAGCCCCTGCCTTCAGCATCTCGTGAGCTCATGAGGAAAACAGACACAAATTTGGATTTTAAAAAAAGGTGCCCAACTGCGTATGTGGTGACCTTCATGGCCCACATGGGTACGCCACCTGTTTTTCCTGGTCTTTGGGCTAAGAATGGTTTGCACATGTTAAATGGTTGAAAACAAAACAAAAGAATAATATTTAGTGACATGAGAGATGAAGTCCACATTTTGGTGTCCACAGTAAAGCTTTATTAGAACATAGGCACACCCACGTGTGCTGGTATCTGGGACTGCTTGCGTGATAAAGTGGCAGGGTTAAATAGTTGTGACAAAGGCCTAATGGCCTGAAAAACCTTAAGATATTTACTGTCTGGCCCTTTACAGAACATGTTTGCTAAACCCCAGGCTGAGGAATCAAGGGTCAGGGAAAAGAGTTAAGAAACTGTTGTTGTCATTGGGATGAGAGGAGAGGGGAGGCTGACTGGGGTGTGGCCTTGAGGTTGCAGCGGGCGGGCCTGGATTCCAGCGCCCTGAGCAGGCAGGCTTCTCACCTGCAAGCATCCTGTCCCGGGCCCTGCCCCTAACCAGCTAGGCTCCTTCTGGGAAGCTATGCAGGTCAGCGTCCTTCAAACCTCTTTCCTCCTGATTGCTCCCTCCCTCCCACCTGTGAAAGTCTCACCTGTAAGGTGGGACTGAGGGAACAAAGTGACAGTTGTCACTGTGCCTGTTGTGTCCTGTACACGAGCGATTGTTGGGATCTTTCATCACTAAGGCGAGAGGGTAGGTGAGAGGGCCAGTGCTTCTCAGGGGTACCCAGGGGTAATTTCTTTTGCTTCTTGTTTTGGGCAGTGTATGGGAACGTAGGCTCTGAGCACAGGGTTCTGAACGTGTGATAAGATGGTTCTGTGTTGGAAATCTCCAAGACCTAAGATGGGTTTCATCAGGGGTGTTGTATTTGGGTTCCATGGAGGAGCCAGCATTAAAATCTCGGCCTTTGGGCTTCACCAAGACTTTCAAATACACATCACCTCTAAAAGACAGTATTTTGGTCCTTATTAAAATTATTTTAATTAGTTTTTTAAATGTAACAGGCTCTGTATCTTATTACCCATCTTAGACACTGGCCAAGACCCTCATATTCTTTTGTTGGCGTTTTCTTTTTAAGACTTGAAAAATGCTTTAGGGTGATCTTTAGATCTTAACATTACCCCCCGAGCCCCGCCCTTACCCCCCACACTCCCTCCCCTCCCCAGTACAGCTAGAATGTAATATAATGTGGGTCTAAGTGAAGCAAGTCGCAAAAGGAAAGCTATTGCTTTCTTTCCTCATTTCCTGAACACTTTGGTTGTGCTCCTATGTCCAAAGCACTAAGTGACACATGTCATGGGCATTTTTTCTCCTGGGTTGACTTTTTAATGAGGGAAGGAATACCCAGACCTCAAAGCACTATAACCTTTGGCTTTACATTGTGAGGGCGCCAGACCATGTCCAGCTGGGAAGGTTAGCCTGAGTGCTGGAAGAGGTGGCCGGAGGTGAGCTCTCAGGCTTTGTGTGGGTCATACAGCCCTCCGCGAGCTGGCCCTGCCTGCGCTAGCCGCCTTTACCTCTTTGCCCTCATTTCCCAGTATCCTGAACATGGCTTCCTACCCCCATCCACACACACGTGCACACACAGTCATGCCGACCGTGGCTGTGATCCCGGAACAGTCTGTTTGCTGAGGACGGGACGCTCAGGAGGCCTCTGAGTGGGACACTGGTCCTGCCTGGAGCGCACAGTGCAGTGAACACGGCAGTTAGGTTGTGATAAGTGCTCACCCCCGTGTCCATCTGTGCAAGAACTGAGATGAAACACTTCGTGGCAATTTGATGTTGCTGAGGCATTTCTACTCTATTTTACAAAAGTATCAGTTTTGTAATAGATTGGAGGGGAAACAGTGAGTTCTTCACCACAGATATTTCAGATGCCCTAAGTTAGGAACTTTTTGGATGCTTATTTCCCCCTCTAATAGAAGTAGGTAATCATATAAATGTTTCTTTTGTAAAAAATCCTATTTTATTAATTATGAAGGTAGGATGTCTCCGTGGTGACAACCTGAGAAGTGCAGAAGAATTGTTTGTTTGTTCAGATAAACAGGTAATGTCCACATCAGCCTCAGAGTTCTCTGCTGCCCACACTGGGGTGCATTTCTCTTGTCCTTTTTTCCTGCTTACATATATGATTTTTTCTTTACAAAACATGGGACACTGTGTACCTATCCTTTATTTGTTATAAGTATTTGCATGTCATTAAATATTCATTTGCAAAGGGCTAGTAGGTGGCCTGCCATCTGCTTGTGCCACAGTTCACCCTTTTTGTTTAGTTCTCCTCTTTTATTTGTTATTCTAGATAACGCTTGGAAAATTTCTCTGAAAACACCTTCAGTAGTATCACCAGATATTTCTTTAGCATGTTTTTGCAGAAGTAGAAATACTAGGTCAAAATGTGTGACTATTTTAAAGCTTTGATAGCTTGCCCTTCAGAAACGTTGGCCTGGATTTCAGCTGCCGCCAGCTGTGTCTGTGTCTCAGGTGCTGTGTCCTCTCTGCGTTGGTCCTGCCTGCTGGGACAAAGACCAGGGCAGGCAGGAAGGAGAGGTCCACTTAGGTGGAAGATGGTAGGAGTGCAAGGTGGTCACGGAGCATGGAAGGAGGCCTGTTGAGTGAAGGGAGGGATAATCTTAATCTCTGGACAGACAGAGAAGTTGGGCTGAAATGCAGCTTGGTGGGACGCTGGAAGCCAATTTAGGATGGTACTGGAGAGCCACTGGCAGGTTTTCAGCAGGGAGACGAGAGCCCCAGGGCTCTGCTCTGGGAAGGTGGAGGTGTTCAGCACAGCCCATAGCCTTCCACTCTGGGCCCTTCCCACACAGGCTCACACTCTTCCTCTGCCTGAATGGCCTGTTTTCCGTCTTCTCTCTACATCTCCACATCGCCATCAGCAGCCGTCCCCAGAGTCTCTTCTGGAAACCCCCTGCTTTGTTGACTTGGCACTTGTGGCTTCCTTTGCTACCACCCTTTGGGAAGCTACCGCCTCCCCCTACGTGAGCTTCCAATGCTGCCTGTTCATCTCCACACTCTGAGGCGCCCACTGCTATGACAGCACTCTGCCATCTGCCAGAGGAATCCCAAGGACTGCGTCCGTCACAGGGTCCCTGCGCGGGGAGGTGTCAGCAGGGAGGACAGTGGACGTCTCAGCTTACCCTCTGTTTCAGAGCCAGTGAGGGCCGTGTCTAGGGGCCCCTTCCTGGAGACTTCCCATTGTGACTTTCAGGGCTCCATTCTAGAATTTTTTAATTAATTTCTAATTAAAAGCATAACTATGTACAGTTATGGAGCACAATGTGATGATTTGATATACAATGTGGAATGCTTAAATCAAACTGATTAACGATATAGCCATCACCTCACTTATTTTTTGTGGTAAGACATTGAAAATTTACTCTTAGTTGTTTGAAATATACCCTTGCATTGTGCACATTACCTGGGAGGACACCATTCTGGAATTGTTTGCAAATGCTGGTTGTTTCAGAGAGCTTTTACCCGAGTTTATGTCATAGTATTAACTACAAATCAAGAAATTAATGATAGATTTTGGAACTGGGTTCTCTTGAGTTGGAGGATGTGGTAAATTGGTGGGTTGGGTTTTACTTTTAGAATTTCAGAACAAAAACAGAGCCAGAGAGACATCTATTTCCTTACTGTCCAGAATCACCCACTGCTCAGTGTGGACACACACGTTCTAGTCTTCCCCGTGTCTGGACTCAGAAACGTGTGGACACCCACCCTCCCGTTCCTGCCACCTTCCTCACCTCTGGTGAACTCCTTCCCCCTCTTAAAGGGCCAATTCTCATCCTGTCGTATTTTTCCCCCCTTCCTTTTAGCTTCATTTCTTTTTAAATTTGAAAGCCTATAAAAGTTATGTATGAGCACATGCTCATTTTTTAAAAAGTAGGATGAAAGGAACATGCCTTTTCATGCCTTTTTCTAATCCTCTTCCTCTTTCAGAATTAGGAATTTGCTTTGTATTCTTCCAGATCTTTTGCTGGAAACAAATCTATATGTAAACAATTAGCTCTTCATATGTTGATTATTTTAAGAAGGCGCTTGGCATCATGTTTTGCGCATTCTTCTTTGACTTGGTTTTTTTTTCACTTGACAGTTATCACTTGGGATTTTTTCCAAATTACATAATTATATAACTCATCTTTAAAAACATCTCTATAATTATTTAAAACTTTTCTTGTGGTAAAAATTCAAATTGTAAAGAGTGCAAAGTGAAAAGGAACAATGCCCCTCCCCTGTTTTTATTTTTGTGGTTGCCTACTGTTAATGCTTTCTTATCTATATTCATAAATATTATAGTCTTTAAAACGTGTAACCTTATCGTATGTGGTGTGTATCATACAGTATCTTGAACACTTTCCCATATCTTTATACACAGATGCCTTGTTCTTTTTAATGAGGGCGTCATATTCTATTATGTGAAATGCAGTAGAACTTCTGTGAGTCAACCACCCGGGACTGTGACAAACTGGTCAACATAAGGAACAAAGACTATACTGATAAGCTCGCGTGGTGCATATCTAGTCTGTGAAAATTAGGTCAACTTAAGAAGGTGTAAGCAAGCAGACAGCTACACAGTGGGAAAGGATATTTGCATGTTATGAATCAGACAAGAGCTTGATAACTAGGATCTACAGAGAACTCAAATTAAGCAACATAAAACAGCCAACAATCCCTTGTATCACTGGGCAAGAGAGATGAATAGACCTTTCTCTAAAGAAGACAGACGAATGGGTAACAAACGTATGAAAAAATGCTCATCATCCCCAACTGTCAAAAGAAATGCAAATCAAAACCACCCTGAGTTACAACCTAACCCCAGTGAGAATGACCCACATCATAAAGTCTCAAACCTGCAGATGCTGGCGTGGATGTGGAGAGAAGGGAACACTTTTACACTGCTGATGGGACTGCAAACTAATACCCTTGGGAAGGAAGTATGGAGAAACCTCAAAGCACTCAAGGTAGACCTCCCATTTGATCCTTCAATCCCATTACTGGGCATCTACCCAGAAGAAAAAAACAATCTTTTACCATAAGGACACTTGCACTAGACTGTTTATTCCAGCTCAATATACAATCGCCAAAATGTGGAAACAGCCTAAATGCCCAGGAATGGATTAACAGGGTGTGGTGTATGTACACCATGGAATACTATTCAGTCACTAAAAAAGATGGAGACTTTACATCCTTTGTATTAACCTGGATGGAGGTGGAACACATGATTCTTAGTAAAAGTCACAAGAATGGAGAAGCAAGAATCTAATGTACTCAATTCTGATATGAGGAAAACTGATGCTTGTACATGGGGAAGGGTAGGGGATGGAGGAGCAGAGAGAGGGAAGGAGGGTGGGGGGTCGTGGTGTATGGCACACCTCTTAGGGGCGGGACACAATTATAAAAGAGACTTTCCCTAACAAAGCAATCTGTGTAACCTGGTTCTTTGTACCCTCAATGAATGCCCAACAATTAAAAAAAAAAAGGTGGTCAATGTAGGGAGGTAGTCAACTATGGAGGTTCTACTGTATATAATTTATTTAACCATTTCCCTACTCATTTCATCTTTTCTCTTTTGAAAAATCTCTAGTCCTTCTAGCTTATGGTAAGCCACTCTTGCTTTGTTATGAATTTAAATTATCCAATACAGTAAACATTCCCAGAATGCCCCCAACTTCCTAGTACTGTGAGGGTCCTGGGGCCGTGAAGTGCTCAGTGCAGGGCCCTGCCCCTCCCTTTGAGTTATCACAGTCTACCAGGAAGATACTCTCATAGACAACTGATGAAATGGATATAAACGTCGTAGCATGTGTTAGAGAACTGATGAAGTGGATGTATACGCCTTAGCGTGTAAGTTAGAGAACCGATGAAGTGGATGTATATGCCTTAGCATGTAGGTTAGAGAACTGATGAAGTGGATGTATACGCCTTAGCGTGTAAGTTAGAGAACTGATGAAGTGGATGTATATGCCTTAGCGTGTAGGTTAGAGAACTGATGAAGTGGATGTATACACCTTAGCGTGTAGGTTAGAGAACTGATGAAGTGGATGCATACGCCTTAGCGTGTAAGTTACAGAACTGATGAAGTGGGTACATAGGCCTTGGCGTGTAAGTTAGAGAACTGATGAAGTGGATGCATACGCTTTAGCGTGTAAGTTACAGAACTGATGAAATGCATGCATACGCCTTAGCATGTAAGTTAGAGAACTGATGAAGTGGATGCATACGCCTTAGCGTGTAGGTTACAGAACTGATGAAGTGGGTACATACGCCTTGGTGTGTAAGTTAGAGAACTGATGAAGTGGATGCATACGCCTTAGCGTGTAAGTTAGACAACTGATGAAGTGCATGCATATGCCTTAGCGTGTAAGTTAGACAACTGATGAAGTGGATGCATACGCCTTAGCATGTAAGTTAGAGAACTGATGAAGTGGGTACATACACCTTAGCGTGTAAGTTAGAGAACTGATGAAGTGGATGCATACGACTTAGCGTGTAAGTTAGAGAACTCATGAAGTGGGTACATATGCCTTAGCGTGTAAGTTAGAGAACTGATGAAGTGGATGCATACGCCTTAGCGTGTAAGTTAGAGAACTGATGAAGTGGATGCATACGCCTTAGCGTGTAAGTTAGAGAACTGATGAAGTGTATGCATACGCCTTAGCGTGTAGGTTACAGAACTGATGAAGTGGATGCATATGCCTTAGCGTGTAGGTTACAGAACTGATGAAGTGGGTACATACGCCTTAGCATGAATGTTATACATTCTACTCCAGGAAGGTAAAGGGGGAGAAATTGGAATCAGATTTAAAGAACCAGTAAGAGATCTCTTGCGAGGAGGAGAAGGTTATTCTCGCAAGGAGAGTAAGAAGAACAAAGCAGGTTGGCAGGAAAGGGAGTGTGCTGTGCACAGAAGAACCAGTGTCAGTGTGATAAGGGAGAAGGTGGGAGGGTAGGGCTGGGGCCGTGCTGTTTACTTGGCAGTTGGTCACAACAGACATTGGACAGATGAATAGAGGACATGTACTCTCTGCCCCACGGGATCCCATGCCTCTCTGGGGCTGTCCTCTCTGTGCCCTGCAAGGTCAGCACAGGGAGCTCTTTCTTGAATTCATCTGACCTTTTAAAAATATTTGTTCATTCTTGCAGTCCTAATCACACCATGTTCTCTTCTTTTCCAGAGTTTAGTCACATCAAGAAATAGGACAGATTCAGCCATGGCCCCGAGGAAGAGAAGCGGACGGGGCATTTCGTTCATCTTTTGCTGTTTCCGAAACAATGATCACCCAGAAATCACGTACCGGCTGAGAAACGATAGCAACTTTGCGCTGCAGACCATGGAGCCAGCACTGCCCATGCCCCCCGGGGAGGAGCTGGATGTCATGTTCAGTGAGCTGGTGGTGAGTGCCCAGTTTCTGTCCCAGCAGGGGTGGGGGCCAGAGAGGAACCTTCTCTTTTCGATGAAGTGGCCTCCTTCATCCCTGGTGTCTGCTCCCTTTCTGTTAGCATGGCGTCTGTGAGGAGGTGGGGTTAGCAGAGGTCAGTGTTACCACGTCCAGCGGCTTTGCCGTGAGTTAAGTAGCAGAGGTCCTCACATATATGGCAGTCCTGTGTCCTGAGCTGCCCCAGCCTGAGTCTGTCGTGTGCCCATAAATGATTCCTGCACCTGCTTAGCACCTTTCGGGATTCCTAACTCGCCCCCATCCCCCACTCCCAGTGTATAGCGTAATATTAACGTCTTTTTAAGAATTAGTCACACTTCCCATCCTATCCTTAATCTTTTGGTTAGAGACATTATGTACAGTATCTTATTTAGCCTAATAATAGGATTAGAATAATAACACTGTGGGAATCTTTTTACAGATACTATCATATTTTAGAGTTTACTAAAATGAGGGATGTATCTAATATAAAACTTATTCATCTAGGGATGTAAGTCTGCCCTTTAATTTAGCTTTTTGAGCATCTTTAAAGTGCTATTTCTTGCCGTCGTGTGTTTTAGAGGATATTATGACAGGACACTGGCAGAGGGATTATTAGGATGACCTTGATTCAGATTAGTGCGCTGACTTCATCTGCATAAGTATGGAAAAATACATGTTATTTTTCTGAACCTGTTTTCTGCAAAATGGAGGAAAAAATAATAATTCCTCTCCTAGGTTTGATGTAATGTTTAAGAGAACAGTACACAGTGGGAGTGGCCCCATGCCAGGCCCTCCGAGGTGCTTACCAAATGCTGGGTGAGTGCTGTACCTCCCTTGATCTCCACTGGCAGTTTGTCACATTACTTCTAATCAGAGCATTTATATTGTTCAGCACATACTAGGGAGTGCTATTGTTTTGTAGGATTTTTAGGTCAAGAGATTAATGTAGGCTATGTTGCTGCCCTCCAGGGGTAACATCTGAACTGACTATGTCACTGCAGCTCTGATAGACCAGAGTTTGTTTATAAAGCAGAAAGGTGAGCCACTGGGAAGCGCGAGTGAAGCTGGTGTCTGCGCGGTCTCGGGGTGGAGGTGGTGAGAGAGAGGTGCCTCCTGCGGCAGGTTCACACTTGGTGATGTTGAGAATCTACAGCGTTTAAGGTTTCTTTCCCCGTCTCATCTCTACTGCATGAAGAATTTTCCTCTGCCCATTAAAGAGACTGAAAGCAGAAAGCTAGACCCTGTCTTCAAAGATGTGATGGTTTCAGTAGCAAAAGGGGATCTGTAACGAAGAGGGGGTGTGGCTTCCAAAGGCACAGGCCTGAACGCTGTGCAGAGATTGTGTGTGTGCGTTGGGGGTGTGGGACGGGGTGGTGGTGCTGGCGGTCGGGAAGACTTTCTGGGGGACGTCAGCAGGAAGTGAAGGCGAGAAGAGGAGGGAGCAGCGCGCGGAGCAGCTCCCGTGATCTTGAGCTCGTTCACGCTGTGACACCAGAACCTCAGCAGAGCTTACCGCTTGGTAGCACCCCGTGCCCGCTGTGTGACTCTGCGTGCCCCTGCGTGCCCGCTGCGTGCCCTCTCTCGCCCTACTCCTCGCCATCTTCTGCCCTGTACCCAGGACTGGAGGAAGATGGAAAACCTGGTGACTGCACATGGGTTCCAGGTGTGCACTTGGAAATAGCACAGCTGGTGTGTGTCTACACTACTTAGACTGGCACAGGTCACATGGCCCAGCCTGAGGTCACTGGGGTGGGAAGTGGGCACACTGTCCTCTTCCAGGGATGGGCACTGAATCATGGCCGTCAAGGGCATTCTTTTTGCATTTGTGGGTTGGGTTTAATTACAGTGTTTTAAAACTAAAAGGTGATGGATGGAGATGGGGTGTTGCTGATGACTGAAGACCCCCTGGGTGGGAGAGGAGCTGGTGGGCAGAGCTCTCCCCCATGGACAGTCCTTTCCGTGACATTCTGTCAGCCTTCCAAAGTGAGACCTGAGAGGGGCCTACACAGTGGCAGCTCCATGTACAGCTTGAAGACAGCTCGTTGTTCTGTATTCAGAAGAGAGAAAATTCTGCCCTCTGCTCTATGGATGTCTCTGTTCTGTGTGAAAATTGCCTACAGCTGTTAGCTGTTAACAAGCCAATGCCAAACCAGAACTTTAAGCTGAAACCATTGGAAAACAAATTATCTTGAAGTTTGTATCTGCCCTGGAGAGTAAGGGATGGCTTTTCTCTGCTCATGATTTCAGGAACTTAGACCACAAATCCATCCAAGTGCCAGGGGTGGCTGGGGTGAGAGAAGTGGTCTTGAAGCCTCTGGAGACCTCTGGCCTGGGCTCTTCTGCCCCCACATGCAGGAGAAGGTGGCCTGGGGTGCTGGAGAACACTTGGGCTCTGCAGATGGGCAGCTTTTCCAGGTGCCAGGTCCATACCCAGGGAAACTCCCTCTCAAGATGGTTTTCGTTTGAATTTGAGGTTTTTTTCCTTCCTACAAAATGGAGATAATACCATCTGTCTGATAGGGTTGGTGTGGACATTAAAGAAGGTGACTTCTTCCAAAAGGCTGGCAACTCACAAATAAATGCTTCGTGCCCCACATCCTAGGACAAAACACTCTAAGCAGATATCCTGTTTTTTGTTTTTTGTTTTTTTCTTTTCTTGAAAGCTGATCTGCCTGCTGTGAGCAAGCCAACGTGAGCTCCACTTGCAGGCCATCTTACCTCTATATCTGTTGGAAAGCATCTCGTCAGAGCTGGTTGTCCTAAGCTAGTTTCCTTTGCCTCTATTGATGAGTCACTCATTTGACATTTTAAAGAGTGATACCAAATAGGTTTCTTTGAGAATTGCTACTGCAACCTTATCATCTCACGAATAAAGTCAGCCATGAGACTCCTTAAAGGTGAGCGGTGGGAGCACCCCATTCTCTCTGCAGGCTCCCTGCTGCAGGCTGGGGATGGAATCAGAATTATCCCAATTTCAGGATGTTATGGTTTCTGAAGCTTCCAGTCTGATATCTAGCCTAACTTTATTTTATTTTTTACACAGCAGCTTCATTAAAACATAATTCACATACTTTATAATTCTTTATTTAAAGTGAGCAATTCAGTGGCTTTTAGTATATTCATGAAATTATGCAACATCACCAAAATCAATTTTAGCAACCCCCATAAAAAGCAACCCCCATGCCCAGCTTTATTGAGATACAATTCACGTACTGCATAATTCATCTATTTAAAGCGTGCGATTCATTGGTCTTTAATGTATTCATAGACTGGAGCAGCCATAGCCACAACCTATTTTAGCAGTCCCCCTAAAAAGCTCAAACCCATAACCCATTAGCTATCACTCCCACCATCCCACCCCAACCCCCTGGCAAACACTAATCTACCTACTCCTGAGACTGTACCTACTCCGGGCAGTTCATGTACATGGAACCAAGAAACAGGTGCTCCTTCGTGACATCTTTCACTTAGCAGAAAGTTTTCAAGGTTCATCTCTCATGGCCTGTGTCAGTATTTCATTTCTTTTTATTGCTGGAAAACATTCTATTGCATAGATAGACCACATTTTGTTTAACTGTTCATCTTTGATGGACGTTTGGATTGTTGCCAGTTTTTGGCTATTAAGAATAATGCTGCTATAAGTATCTGTTGCAAGTTTGTACATAGAAACATGTTTTTAGTTCTCTTGGAAGTTGAAAAATACACCAAGGAGTGGAATTGCTGGGTCATATGGCATTGCCACGTTTTTGAAGAACTGTCAGACCAGATCAAAGTGGCTGCACCATTTTATGCCCCCCTTGTTTTTTGACATAGTCTCATTCTATTGAGTAGCTGCTGTGGCTTCATAGTTCACAACAACCTCAAACTCTTGGGCTCAAGAGATCCTCTTGCCTCAGCCTCCCAAGTGCCTGGGTAATTTTTCTATTTTTAGTAGAGACAGGGTCTTGCTCTTCTCAGACTGGTCTCCAACCCCTGAGCTCAAGGGATCTCCTCCCTCAGCCTCCTGGAATGTGAGGATCACTCCCCATTTTGCAGCAGTGTGTGAAGGTTCCAGTCTGTGCACACCTTTGTCAACACATGTTATCCATGCCTTACTGATTGATTAACCAGCCACTTTAAAGCTCTTCTAGAGCCCCTGAGAGACTGAGGACACATAACTTGGAAAGTGTGTGTGTGTGTGTGTGTGTGTGTGTGTGTGTGATCAAACAGAAATGCAGTATCTCTGCTAATAACTTAAAAAAAAATTTTTTTTTGTTTTTTGCATTCCTGAGGTCCGTTTAACCTCTGCTGACCGTGTATCTTATGCCTTCTGATCATTAAATCTTCTTCCATGTGTTCTCCCTCCTGCTCCTCTTCCCCCCCGCCCCACATCTTCCTCTTTGAACTCTGCCTTAGTCAAAATAAAGAACATGACCAATCCGAGGCTGTGTGCTGGGCTCTTGTACTAACATTTAGCTATGTTCTCTTCTTTTGTCCAGGAATTTTTTTTTTTTTTTTAAAGAAATAGGGTCTTGCTCTTTTGGCCAGGCTGGAGTGCAGTCATAGTTGAGCATGACCACAAACTCCTGGGCTCAAGCAAGCTTTCTGCCTCAGACCCCCTAGTATCTAGTATCGAGGACTATAGGCATCCACCCCACCTGGTTGTTGATTGATGGATTGGTTGATGGATTGATAGTTCTCCCTGTGTGGCCAAGGCTGGTCTCAAACTCCTGGCCTCAAGTAATTCTCCACTTTGGCCTCCCAGAGTGCTGGGACCACAAGTGTAAGTCACTGCAGCAGATTTCATCTCACCTATGTGCCGTCCTAACTAAGCATGACAAATTGTCCTTGTTCAGGTGACTTTTCCCATCTCAATATTAGCAACAGAAGATTCCCTTCCAGGTGAATAGAAGACTGATGGGTTGTGTGTTAGGGCCTGTTTGTTCCAGATCGCAAGGTGACTGGCAAGCAAAAGAGATACAACCTTGATGTTGTGGCACTGAAGGTCTCACAGAGCCTCAGAGGGAGGCAACTGATGGTGCGGCCTCCCTGGTGCTATGACAGGGCTGTTGGGGGAAGGGCCTTATTCCCCTTGTCACAAGGAAGGAGCTTTACTGGAGCAGCATTCCTAGCCATTCTTTCAGCTCCTTATTCCCCTGAGAAGAAGCCCTGGCTCAGTCCCTCTCCCCTCAGTTCATCTCCCCAGAGACGCAGGTTCTGTGGCCCTTGGTGATGTGCATTTAACAGGCATGAGCCCCCACTGAAGCTCTGCAGTTGTCCATCATCCCTGTGTGGTGGGCAGGTGCACATGGAACTCAGCATCAGAGCTCAACAGACCCACTTCTCTGCTGGACCCTGGGTTCTCCACTGTAGCCTTGATGGTTTCCGTTTGCTGGATTCACTACTTGAGGTCTCAGTTAAGCTTGCTGGGAAAGGAGGGTGCTATTCCCTGACACCCACCTCCACAGGTACCTAAGTCAGCAAGGAGGATCTTGGAGGGCTTCCTGGAGGAAGTGACTCTTAATATAAGAAATGAAAACCAAGAAGAAATTATCCTGGCAAAGAGGAAAAAAGAGAATGTTACCAGCAGTGGGAATTGCATGTGTATGTGCTGGGAGGTGAGAGAGAAAGCTTGAAAGGAAACAAAGGATGTTCAGTTTGGATGGAGCTTAAAAACAGCTGGGAGGACTGGGGATTCGGAGAGGCAGGGCTGGAAAAGTCTGTTGGGGGTGGTTGTATTATTGATTCAAATGTGTATGAAGTCTGACAGTTAAGTTCACGAACATCCTAGAAAAAGTGCTACATACCTCGTTGCTGAGTATCACTAAAGTCACCTTTAAATACCTTGGGAAGCTATGCATCGATGCCAGTGCATAGGTCCACCCTTCAAAGCAATTTTGGAACTCTTTTTTTTTTTTTTTTTTTTTTTTTAATTTTGGAACTCTTTTTCTGGAATGACCATCAGACCTGTCATCACATTGCCCTTGATGTCCTGGATGACATCAAAATGTCTTCCTTCCAATATTTCCTTTATCTTCAGGGAAAGAAAAAAGTCATTGGAGGCAGATCAGGTGAGTAGAGGGGGTGCTCCAACACAGTTACTTGTTTACTGGCTAAAAACTCCCTCCACAGACAGTGCTGTGTGAGCTGGTGCCTTGTCGTGATGCAAGAGCCCCGAGTTGTGGGCCAGGATTACCAGTGACGATTTTCCTTGCCGTTTCTCTATTGATGTTCACTTGGCTGTGCTTCTGACAATCAGCTGATGATTTTGACACGTAATTCCACAAATTTTTGCAAGGTATTTGTCAGTTCTGCTTGTTACTGGCTGCCGTGACCTCTCTTCATCAGTGACACTTTCTTTCCCCTCAGAAAAACATTTACTGTGTTTGTACACTGTTGTTTTCCCCATAAAGTTGGACTAACATCTCCCTGATTGCACTTCCACTTTTGCCAAGTGTAACAAGAAATCTATGGGTTTATTCATTGCTCTAATTTAAGTTTGAACATTCTTGCAATGGCATAGCAAACACACAACAGTAAACACCACTCACTGGGACACTGCCACATGTCCACACAGACAGCTGTGAGCCGCTGATGTTACAAGGTTATGAAAACTCGCTGAGCTACTAGTACAGTGCTGCCAACATAAGTCCACAGTGGCAAGTTCACAGACTTAATTGTCAGACCATATATCTCAAATTCTTTCTTGAACCAGAGAGGAAAATACCTGTATTTTCTTACAGGTTTTCTCAGTACACTAAATATACCAAAGTACATTGAAATATTTTGCTATCTGGTTCCAGTTAGCCTTTGTGAGGTGTTGGTAAGCTTAATGAGAGGTTTCAAGTCTCCCTGGGTAGATCCTTGTCTTAATCCATTCTGAGTTGCTATAAAGGAATACCTGAGTTTGGGTAATTTATACAGAACATAAGCTTATTTGGCTCATAGTCCTGATAGTTGGAAAGTTCTAGATTTTGGCATCTGCATTTGGTCAGGGCCTCAGGCTATGTCCACTGGGGCAGAAGGTAAAGGGGAGCTGGGTGTGCAGGGACATAGCCAGAGGGAGAGGAGATGTTGTTCTCCAGGGAGCCAATAGAGTAGAAACACACACTACCCCCAGGGAATTCATCCATTCAGGAGGGATCCCCCCTACCAAGACCCCAACTCCTGCCCGCAAGACCCAACTCCCAACATGGGGATCATATTTCAATATGAAGAGTGTGTGTGTGTGTGTGTGTGTGTGTGTGTGTGTGTGTGTGTGTTTAATATTCCAGCCATAGCAATTCTGAATGTTTTCCTCTGAGTTCAGTAGTTGAAATGAGATGCCTTCTGGTTATAAGAAGAACATACCTCTGGCTACTTAAACTTGAAAATAGAAAGGAGAGAATGACTAAGAGTTTGGGGGGGCGCCCCCCCCCCCCCCCCGCCACCGGTGGGGATGCGGTGGCGGGGG
>CAUYPK010101915.1:0-14655 GCA_963574355.1 Loris lydekkerianus | reverse complement strand
GGTAGAACCTTTGCCAATCAGGACCTAGCAAAAACGGCCTTCGTTGACTTCATCGAATCCCGAGCACCCAATTTTTATGCCGATGGAATTAATCGACTTGTGTTACGTTGGCAAAAGTGCACTGATTCAAATGGCACTTATTTCAATTAAATTGAATAAATATTCACTGAGCTATTACAGTTTTAAGTAGACTCATAAAAACGGACAAAACTTTTGAAATGACCTAATAGTTGGAGATTTTAACACCCCTTTCACAGTTTTGGATAGATTCTCCAAGAAGAAACTAAACAAAGAAATGTTAGACTTAAATATGACCCAGGAACAAACGGACTTTACAGACCTCTACAGAACATTTCATCTTAATAAAACTGAATATACCTTCTCAACAGCCCACAGGTCATCCTCCAAAATAGATCATATCCTAGGACACAGGTCTCACCTCAGCAAATTTAAAAGTATACAAATTATTCCTTGTATCTCCTTGGACAACCATGGAATAAAAGTTGAACTCAACAGCAACAGGAATCTTCATACTCAAACAGAGTCATGGAAACTAAATAATCTTATGCTGAATGATAGCTGGATCAAAGACGAGATTAAGAAGGAAATCACCAAATTTTTGGAACAAAATGATATAGAACACAAAATTATCAAAACCTGTGGGATACTACAAAGGTAATTCTAAGAGGGCAATTTACAGCACTGGAAGCCTTCATTAAGAAAATAGAAAGAGAGGAAGCCAATAACTTAAGGGACCATCTCAAGCAACTAGAAATGGAAGAACATTCCAACCCCAAACCCAGCAGAAGAAAAGAAATAACCAAAATTAGGACAGAATTGAATGAAATTGAAAATAAAAGAATCATTCAGAAGATCAACGAAACAAAAAGTTGGTTTTTGAAAAGATTAACAAAATTGATAAACCTTTGGCCAACCTAACCAGAAACAGAAAAGTAAAATCTCTAATATCATCTATCAAAAATGATAAAGGAGAAATAACAACAGACACCTCAGAAATTCAAAACATCCTCAATGATTACTACAAAAATCTCTATTCTAAGAAATATGAAAATCTGAAGGAAATGGACCAATACCTTCCTAGACTCAACCAGAAAGAATTAGAAATCTTGAATAGACCTACATCAATCACTGAAATAGCATCAATAATACAAAATCTCCCAAAAAAGAAAAGTCCAGGACCAGATGGCTTCACATCTGAATTCTATCTAACATTTCAAGAGGAACTAGTACCTATATTATACAAGATTTTCCAAAGCATAGGAAAAGAAGAAATACTTCCCAAATATTGGGAAGTATTCATAGAAGCAAATATCACCCTGATACCCAAACCAGGAAAGGCCTGAACAAAGAAAGAAAAGTATAGACCAAATCATTAATGAATATCGATGTAAAAATATTCAATAAGATCTTAGCAAACAGAATACAACAACACATCAAAAAAAATTATACACCCTGATCAAGTTGGTTTTATTCCAGGGTTACAGGGTTGGTTCAACATATGCAAATCTACAAATATAATACATCACATCAATAAAATAAAGACATGATTCTCTCAATTGACGCAGAAAACGCGTTTGATAATATCCAGCATCCTTTCATGATCTGAACGCTTAAGAAAACAGGCATAGAAGGGACATTTCTTAAACTGATAGAGGCCATCTACAGCAAACCCACAGCCGATATCACATTGAATGGTGTAAAACTGAAAACATTTCCACTCAGATTAGGAACAAGGCAAGGATGCCCACTGTCTCCACTGCTATTCAACATAGTAGTGAAAGTCTTAGCCATAGCAGTCAGGCAAGAGAAGGCAATCAAGGGTATCTAAATAGAGTCAGAGGAGATCAAACTCTTACTCTTCACGGATGATAGGATCCTATACCTGGAAAATCCCGGGGACTCAACTTCAAAACTCTTAGAAGTGATCAAGGAATCTCAGGATACAAAATCAATACTTACAAGTCAGTAGCTTTTATATACACCAACAATAGTCAAGCTGGAAAAATAATCAAGGACTCTATTCCTTTTACAATAGCGTCAAAGAAGATGAAATATCTGGGGATTTACCTAACAAAGGACGTGAAAGATCTCTATAAAGAGAACTATGAAACTCTGAGAAAAGAAATAGCTGAAGATGTTAACAAAGGGAAACTATACCATGCTCATGGCTGGGAAGAATCAACATTGTTAAAATGTCCATACTACCCAAAGCAACCTACAGATTTAATGCAATCCCTTATTAAAGCACCACTGTCATACTTTGAAAAACTTGAAAAAATAGTACTTCGTTTATGTGAAAGCAGAAAAAACCTTGAATAGCAAATACATTACTCAGAAATAAGAGCAAATCAGGAGGTATCACATTACCAGACTTCAGGATATACTATAAATCTGTAGTGATCAAAATAGCATGGTACTGGCACAAAAGCAGAGAGGTAGATTATGGAACAGAATAGAAAACCAACAGAGGAACCCAGCTACTTATCGCCATTTGATCTTTGACAAGCCCATCAAAAATATTCAGTGGGGGAAAGACTCCCTATTTAATAAATGGTGCTGGGTGAAGACTGAAACTGGACCCACACCTTTCACCATTAACAAAAATTGAGTCTCACTGGATTAAAGATTTAAACTTAAGACACAAAACTATAAAAATCCTAGAAGAGAGTGCAAGGAAAACACTTGAAGAAATTGGCCTGAGAGAATATTTTATGAGGAGGACCTCCTGGGCAATTGAAGCAATACCAAAAATACATTACAGGGATCTGATCAAACTAAAAAGCTTATGCACAGCCAAGCGCACAGTAAGTAAAGCAAACAGACAACCTTCAGAATGGGAGAAGATTTTTTTGGAGGAGAAGGTTATGCTTCCGACAAAGGTCTGATAACTAAAATCTACAGAGAACTCAAAGTTATCAATAAGAAAATAAGAAATAACCCCATTTCTATGTGGGCAAAAGACTTGAACAGAAACTTCTCTGATGAAGACAGGCGCATGGCCTGCAAACACATCATCCTTAATCATCAGAGAAATGCAAATCAAAACCACTTTGAGATATCACGTAACTCTAGTAAGATCAACTCACATTACAAAAACCCAAAACTACAGATGTTGTAGCAGAGAAAAGGGAATGCTTCTGCTGGTGAGAATGCATGCTACTATGACCTTTTTGGAAAGAAGTTTGGAGAACACTAAAGGAACTAAAAATAGACCTACCTTTTGATCCTGCAATTCTTCTACTAGGTATATAACCCAGATGATCAAAAATTATTATACAACAAAGACATTTGCACCAGAATGTTTACTGCAGCCCAATTCATGATTGCCAAGACATGGCAACAGCCCAAGTGCCCAGTGATCCATGAATGGATTAACAAATTGTGGTATATGTACACCATGGAATACTATGCAGCCATAAAAAGATGGAGACCTCACATCTTTAATATTTACCTGGATGGAGCTGGAACATATTCTTCTTAGTAAAGTATCTCAAGAATAGAAAAAAAAGTATCCAATGTATTCAATACTACTATGAAATCAATATATAATCACCTAAATATGAATGACAAAATATAACTATAGTCCAGAATGTAGAAGGGAAGAGGAGAGAGAGGGGAGGGGAGGGGGGATATGGGAGTAGGGAGGGTATTTGGGGAGACCTCGCATACTGTGCATGATGCAATAGTACATTTCAAAACTATTAAGAGGCAGCACCTGTGGCTCAAAGGAGTAGGGCACCGGCCCCATAAGCCGGAGGTGGTGGGTTCAAACCCAGCTCCGGCCAAAAACTGTAAAAAACAAAAAACAAACAAAAAAACTATTGAGAGGAGTATAATGGTGATGGATGTGTTACTCAGTTCAATGTAAGCATTTCACATTGTATATCGAAGAAGTACACTGAACCCTGCAAATGCATCAATGTACAAAGTTATGATTTAATAAAAATAATAAAAAATAAAAATAGAAAAACTAAAAAAAAGTAACATAAAAATAAAAACTTCTAATCCCTTAATCACAGGGTTAGCATAAACCTGGCATGGTTGGAAGGGACTTCTTGTGAATCACAAAAGACAGTCCTCAGGGAAAAAAAAAAAAGCCAGTACAAAGCCAATCTGTCCTCCCTGTGACCACGGGCTTTCAGCTGTCCCTCCCAGTGGCCCTAGGCACATGTCACAGAGTGCCAAAGAGGAACAAAACAGCTTTGGATGCCTCTTCTCAGTTGAAAGTGTGTCCATGGAACTTCAGAGTTCACAGACTTGGGCTTCAGACTGCATCTGAGCCTTGGGTTTCACCTCCAACACACTCAGACCGGAGCCTCAGGCTGTGAAGCTGTGAGCGCTGGCTGCTCCCATGGCCCCAGGAGGACCCCAACAGGACAGTGCTGGGGGTCCGTTTTCTTCTCCTTGCTCCAGCATCCCTTTGAGGCCCTCTCTGAGCTCTGCAGCCACCTGCACCCACACCTTCCTCCCAGCTCCCATGCACACCAGCTTCTGCCAAGCACCTCCACGATGTGTGGCTTTAGGAGGCCACCAAGCCGCGAGCCTCAGCTGGAGAGGTGCGGCCAGCAGAAACAGCTGGGCCTTGCAGAGGCGGCTTGGGTTGCGTCTATGTCCAGATTCATGTTCTTACTCGTCTCTTGACACAGTACCTTCTGTCACAACACCAAGAGTTCCCACCTTGCACAAAGCTGAGAAAAGCCCAGCCCACCTACCTCGCTGCAGGCCCAGGAGTGGCTGGGCAGAGGAAGTTGGCCCCCACATCTGCTCTCCTGAGTGCCCGGGCCATCGTTAGACCCACAGTCCACAGACCTCTGCCCACCCCAGGGGCAGCATGTCACCCCCAACTCCAGGCTCCTCAAAGGGAAGTGAAAACCAGATTGAGAAGAGAAGCTGAAAAGCTGCAACTTCAAAACATGAGTGTGCTTTCCGGAGCATTCTAAAGAGGGCAGGAGGCCATTGTCACTGTGCTGATGAGTCAGAGCAGGCCACGTCCCTCCTGCAAGTCCAGGCCCTTAGAACTTTGCCCAGCTCCTGAAGCGCACAGGCAGACGCCTCAGCATTGCCACACAGCAGGTCCACACCCTGTGCCCTTGCTCTCAGCACTTCTGTTCCCACATCCCTAGAAATAACTGTACAGGGAAATAAATTCTAGCATCATGCAGAGAAAATAACCCACTCACCAGGGGCTGAGGACAGAAAATGCCAAGTGGAGGCCGTTCCGTGGGTCAGAGTAGGCCCAGCAGCCCAGGACACCAGGCAGTGACACACCTCAGGGTGACATGCCACAGGGTGCCTCCTTAGGGTGTCAGGACGGACGTCACAGGAAGACTTGTCTCTACTAGACGTGCATGGGGGTGCCCACCTATTGTCCCAGCACACAGGAGGCAGACGCAAGAGGATCACTTGAGCCCAGGAGTTTGAGGCTGTCATGAGCTGGGCTGACACCAGGCACTACAGCCTGGGCAACAGGGCAAGACCATGTCTCAAAAATAAATTGTGGCCAGGCTCGGTGGCTCACTCCTATTAATCCCAGCACTCTGGGAGGCCAAGGCAGGTGGATGGCCTGCATTCAGGAGTTCAAGACCAGCCTGAGCAAGAGCAAGACCCCGTCTCTATTAAAAATTAAAAAAACCTGAGGCAAGAGGATTGCTTGAGCCCAAGAGTTTGAGGTTGTTGTGAGCTATGACACCCTGCTCTCTACTCAGGGCTACAGCTTCAGACTCTGTCTCAAAATATATATATAAAATAAGTAAACAAATAAATTGAAGCTGGGTGCGGTGGCTCACACCTGTAATCCCAGTACTTGGGAGGCTGAGGTAGGTGGATTGCCTGAGTTCAGGAATTCAAAATCAGCCTAAGCCAGAGTGAGACCCCATCTCTAAAAATAGCCGAGTGTTGTGGCAGGCGCCTGTAGTACCAGCAATTCAGAGGCTGAGGCAAAAGGATTGCTTGAGCTCAAGAGTTTGCGTTTGCTGTGAGCTATAACACCATGGTACTCTACCAAGGGTGTAAATGAGACTGTCTCAAAAACAGAAATTAATTAATGAATTTTAAAAAAACCTTGTTTTTATTAAATAAAAATAATGGGGTGACTATAAATGCCTTAAAGTACTCTCAGGGTGGAAAACCTTTTAAAATCTTGAGTTAGCATTTGCTAGTCTAGAAAAATTCTCTTTACTTTCCTTAGAAACAATGGGCAGGTAATAGAAATGGAAATGTTGAACAGTCACTCTTGCCTGGGTCTACGATACCCAGCAGGCTGGGAAGCACTGACCACACTGGCAGAGCCCAGTGTCCCTGGGGCACTGAGTTGGCCAGGAATGGGGGCCATGGGGCTGTGGCTGTGGGGAACTCGGGTGGGGGGGTGAGGGTACAGGTCCCTACCTTGCGCTGGCAGAAGGTGGAGCAGTAGTTAACCTTGTGGCAGCCAGTGCACTCACTCAGGGCCTCACGGCCGCAGTTGACACAGGACTGCTGCAAGAAGCACAGAGCACCAGTGAGCAGGAGACAACCCATCCCCAGCCCGCCCAGAAGGCACTTCCCCCACCCCACGCTCCCCGCCGGGATTGGCAAGACCCCATGAACTCCAAGGAGCTTCCAGCTGGCCATGCAAGTCCACCACATCCAAACAAGGCCAGGCCACGCCCAGGGCCTACGTTCTGAGCTAGTCTGTGTGGCTCACAGAGATGATACAACATGTGACACACTCTCTGCACTTTTTCCTTCATTGACATCAGTGGGGTTTTTCTTTTTAATCAGCCAGGGCAGGACCCAGAGGTAAATACACAGTTGGTGACAAACTGTCACCGCTAATTAGGGTGCTGGCGAGTGCTCCATGAGAGGGGAATCACCTGGCCCCAGGAGTGCCTCAGTGCTGCAGCCGCAAGAAAGCCACAGGGACAGCTGTCACATCGCAGAGGGGCGGCACACAGGCCAAGCACTGCTGTGGGTGAGGAGCCATCCAACTCTGACCCTAGTTTGGTTCTGCCCATGACATGCAAAGCCCAGCAAACAGCTTTTGGGGTTCTGGTCTGAATTTCAGCTTCATTCTTTGCAAAATGCTATCTGTGTGCTGTCATTTCTCACTTATAAAATATTAATACCCAATGTTCACTCAGAAAGTACAAGCATGGACCTGTAGTTCAGTGGTTAGTACACTGGCCCTGCACACCAGGGGTGGTAAGTTCAAGCCTCACCTGGACCTGAGTAACAACAACAACAAAAAAAAAGTATGTGCATCAGATAGGATCTCAGTTACCACTGTTGTGTTCTCCACCTACACTTTAAATGTCAAAACACTTAAAATGACAAAAAAAAAAAAAAAGAGTCTGTAAGTGAATAGAGAAACTCCTCTGGCAGAAAGAAGGCTTCCCAGATTCTATCACAGCCTGAGTTGCTTCCCCAACCTCACATACAAGAGACCATAGTGGGCAGGGGTGGTCCTCAGAACAGCAATGCCTGTGCTGTGCCCATAGGTGATGTGAGCGCAGACACTGCCCTGGAGGCCACCGTTGGAGAGGCCCGGTGTGTGTGTGCCCAGTGTGGAGCTGCATGGGAAGCTGTGGCAGTGCATGGCAGGATGGACAGCTCCGGACAGCTCCAGACTCCACTAGTGCCTCTCCACTGCAGCGGTGTCAGCCTCTCCGGCCTCTCCAAGTGTACCCTCTGAAGATTCATTTAACTAAAAAGCGACCTTTTGGAAGGCTGGACAGAGTCCAGGAGTTCGAGTCAAAGACATCGATCGGCATGAACTCAAGCTGCTCAGCACACAGGTAAGAAACAGCTCAGACGTGTCTGTACACATGGCCCTGCTGTGAGCTGAGGCCCAGAAACTACAACACCCAGGAGTCTCCAGAACCTAGTAGAGGACCCTGGGCCCTTGGAGAAGTGCAGGTGTGGGGCCCGGACAGGGAGGGCACAGGGGGATCTGGAGCACCCTGCGGGACAGCGGATCTGGAGGTACACCAAAGGGAAAGCCCACCGACGGCACACTGAGGCACCGCAGCTGGCTGGAGGAGCTCCATCGTGGCCAGACAGACAGCGTGAGGGACAAGCAGCGGCACATCTGCGAGCCCATCCTGAGAGACGGGCATGGAAAAAACACCTCCCGCCGGGAGAGTCCCTGCATGCTGCCCAGACCTGCTGTGCAGGACGGCACCATGGACTCACTCAGCAGCTAATGTGGCAGAGTGGCATCAAGATGGCCTGTGATGTCATCTGGATGTCAGGGGCCATGGGACGTGAGAGGACAGGACGTGCCCAGTGCCTCTTTTCCCCAAGAGGAAAACACAAGACAAACTCAAACAGGTAGACACCCAGAGGAGGCTGGCCAGACCCCTCAAAACTGCAGGGCACGGAGCAAGGCCTAGGACCCCCCACGGCCAAGGGTGCTAGGGAGACACCACTTGGAAGCCCCAGCAGGAGGAGGACAAGCGGGCAGAGGGACACACGGGACTGGCCGTCAGTCGGGGCATGTACACTGCAGAAGGTGAGGACTGGGAGGATGGCAACGACCCCATTCTATGCTTTTTAGAAATGTGAGGGAAACTGTAGGCTGTAGACCACACAGATGGCAGGACTATCTGGGTCGGAGGCTGAGTCCCAACACCCAAGCCTGGTGTAGCTTAGACAGTGGAGCGATGGGCAAGGGAGGGGGATGGCACAGCCAGCAGGGAGCCCCTACGTGCCACGAAGCAGCTCCGGGCGCCGGTGAGACACCAGGCTTGCAGCTCCGGGCACCGGTGAGACACCCCTTGCTCAGCGAGGGGCTCCCACTGCAGGGAGAATACCAGGAGCCGCCCGCACCCACACGTGTGAGTTCATAGTTATGAAGCACATATTATAGGTCACTAAAAGTACCTTCTCCAAAAAGAGCCAACCAAGAACAGTAAGACCCTGAAATCACTTATAAAATGACCAATAATTCTTAATTATCAAGAAATAAATTTTTGTGTGTGTGTTTTTCAAGACAAAGTCTCACTCTGTCATCCTGGGTAGAGTGCTATGGCATCGCAGCTCACAGCAACCTCAGACTCTTGGCCTTACTTGATTCTCCTGCCTCATCCTCCCAAGTAGATGGGACTACAGGCGTCCACCACAATGCCCGGCTAGTTTTTCTAGTCTCGCTCTTGCTCAGGCTGATCTCAATTAAAGTCCCAAGATCAAGGATCTTTCCACCTCAGCTTCCCAGAGGGCTGGGATTACAGGCATGAGCCACCACACCGGCAAGAAATACATTAATAATATATTTGTTATTCTTTCTACAAATAAACTAAAATGTCTGGGGAGGTGTCAGACCCTGACTCCAACCTCAGGCTCCTGCTGATGGGCACTGAGCAGACAGCCTGAGTAGGAGGAGCTGTTCTCACCAGCGTCTGGAGCCACCCAGAGCACCTTTCCAGCCTCCCCCCAGAATGTTTCCGATGCTTCCAGTCAGTGCACACCCAGCATCCTAGTGTCTGAGCTGCAGGCCTGGCTTGTCCCTGATGACTGTGACTGGCCACAGGGCCGGGGTTGTGGCCTCACGGGGCCCAGGAGGGAAGGAGGAGGTCTGCCTCCCAGTGCCCTCCTCCTGATGGCGGGTCTCTTACTAACACAGACGTGGAGCAGGGTCTAACTGCCCCTTAGGGCGCAGGGCTCTCTCAGCACCGTCCTCCCAGGCAGCTGCGAGTGGATCAAGCTGCTGACACCATGGCCTACACTGTACAGGGACACCCAGCATCACCCAGCTCGAGGCCCTGGCCACATGTGTACCTACATCTGCCACACCCACCTCCCCAGGCTGAAGAGAGGTGCCAATGACATCCTGACTGTCAGGCCACCAGGCCCAGGTCAGCAGTAAAGGTGGGCCGGGGTCGGCAGCACAGCTGTGCTCCCACACACTGCTCTGCCCACTCACCCCTCCAGGACCAGCGAACAGTGGTACAGGACCATTGCCCTTGGTAGAGTCTCATCCAGTTCCTGCCCTCAGGGCTCTGCAGAGCTGGTGAGGCCTATGATGATCCGGTTGGTGTGAAGCTGCTTGAACACAGCAAATGGAAACGGTCAGCAAATGGACTCAGCCAGCTCTGTCCTGGTTCTGGCGGCCACTCCTACTCGTCCTCTGTTTCCTCTGCCAACATAAAGAGCTCTGGTGCTGCTAACAGAATCTCTGCCCCTGGCCCCTGGCAAGCACCTGCCTCAGGATGATCAAAGACTGCACTCTGTGAGGCCACCAGCTCAGCTTGAAGAGGAGAGGAACGCAGATTAGGCAGGACTACTGTCCTAAGAGGAAGCAACTGAAGTAAGAAGAAACCCTCAAAAAATCAAGTCGGCTTATCTGAAAGCTGAGCCCAACGCAACGACATAAGTAGATCAGAGGATTAGTCTCTACCAGCCTCTAATAGCCTCTTTCTGAGCTAGGCCAGAGTTTGCTGTTCCTGTGAAACCCCCACAGGGAACTTGAGGTAGCTGTGGACAAAATCAGACGCACAAACCCACTGAGAACTGAGATGCCTGGACCACATGAAGCTGACAGGGGAGGCCGACAGGCAGCCAGCAGCTCCCGAGAGAATCCCAAACCCTGCTGGCCGCTCCCTCCAGAGGCAGCAGCCCAAGTGTCCCAAGACGGACACCAGCAAACCACCGTGCTCCCTCAGCCACTGCCGTGGGAAAAAATCCAGGTGTGATATAGAATGGGGGTCCGCCTGCCACAGTCTGGGTGGGCCAGGGTGGCTCACATGAACGTTAGGTTTGCTGGAGAAAACGGCAGGCAAAAGCCCTTATCATCAGAACCCCTCTGCCTGGATTTCAAGGAGTGTCATCTGAGCAAGGAGGTCCCCTTGGCATGCTGCTCCTGGTCCCTGCTGCCGTCTGGCATTCGGCAGGTGGGGGTGGGCAGTGGCACCCCGGGGTCATCTGCACCCCGAGGCCCTGGGCACAGACACACAAGTGGACACATCAGAGACCCAGTGCTGAGCTTTCTATTAACCACCCACATGGTAACTCCTTCTAAATTTACATACCCCCCCTCTAGTGCATTGCCACACTCGACTATATTTAACTCTGAAGAAGGAAGTTCAAAAGACCAGAGCAAGGCTGAGGAAGAGCGGAAAGGAACAGGGCCAGGCTGTAGGCAGACAGGCCAGGCAGCATGGCCAACCCCACCAGGGCTGCAGCGGGCAGTCAGCCTGAGGCCCTGCTGCCACTTGGCCAGCCCCACAGGACACTGTGCCCTTGACAGACAGGGTGTGCGCTCTTCTGCCTTGTTTAATCTCTGCAGAGCTAATCACATGCACACACACACGGACACAGATGTCCATGGTTAAAATTGGAAACCTCTCCCCCCCCTCAACAGTCTCAGCTGGTCTAAGTTTCAGATGAAATGTGAGAGCAGGCGTCCCAGGCCCTCCCCTGCTATAAGCCCCTGCGTTCTCCTGGGGCTCCCTCTGACGCACATCCCCCATGTGGAAAGGCTCCCTGGCTCTCTCACTCAGCAGGGCCACCCCCACCACTACCAAGCCAAGGCACCACCTGCAAATAACACTGTCCTGGCATGAAGCCTTCTTCCTATGCCCACAGGCTCAGCGAATGAAAACTCACTTTAATCCTAGCTGATGTTTAAACATTAGTATTACAGAAAATCTCTCAACATAAACCACTCAGTAATTTCTATGGACAGAAATGAGGCAGGTGACACCACCCTGCTGCAAGTACCGTGCCCTGCACTGCCACCACCCCTAGCCCCAGTCCTCGCTGGCCTTGAGGGCCTCTGAGTCCCCACCCATAAGATCTCTTGAGGGAGACACTCAAAGGATCTGCAATTCATTTTTTTTTAGACAGAGTCTCACAATGTCACCCTCAGTAGAGTACTGTGGCGTCATAGCTCACAGCAACCTCATACTCTTGGGCTTAAGTGATTCTCTTACCTCAGCCTCCCAAGTACCTGGGACTACAGGTGCTCGTCACAATGCCCGGCTACTTTTGGTTGTAGTTGTCACTGTTGTTTGGCAGGCCTGAACTGGGTTGGAACCCATCAGCCCTGGTATATGTGACGGGTGCCCTGGCCACTGAGCTACGGGCATCAAGCCGATGATCTGCAATTCTAATTCAGAGTCATCGTCACAGTCACAGAGCCCAGCCACCTTGCCCCTGCCCACGTGCTGGGGCTACCATGCCACCACAAAGGTTAAAGTGACGTTGGAATAGCCAAACTCACCTGGTACTAAAGGTGGACACTCCCATCTGCTGGTGCCCATGAATGCTCGTCAGGCCAGCCCAGAGGCTGCTGCAGGCAGGAACTCATCCCTGCCTGAGGCCCTGCTGTACAGAGAGCAGCCCTAGCCAAGCAACTGCCCACCACATCATGAGGGGCATGCTATCCAGAGCCCCCAAGCCCATGTCATGGGGGGCACACTGCCCCAGCCCACTACATCATGGGGGGCACACCGCCCAGAGCCCACCACCCCACCACATCACAGGAGGCATACTGCCCCCTGCCCCTAGCCTACCATATTGTGGGGAGCACACTGCCCAGAGCCCCCCAGCCCACCATGTCACAGGGGACACACTTTCCCCAGCCCACCACGTCACGGCAGGCACACCACCCAGAGCCCCCAGCCCACCACATCACAGGGGGCATGCTGCCCAGAGTCTCCCAGCCCACCACGTCACAGGGCACAATGCTTTCAGCCCACAACCCACCACGTCATGGGGGGCACGCTGCCCCCAGCCCCGGAGGGAGCAGCCTCGCTGGTACATAATGGCCACCAGGAAGCAAAGGAGCTCCTGCTGCGACTAAAGTGGCTCCTTCAGACTGCTTTGTTGATGAGCGTACAGCCTGTTCCTGGTTACACACAGACACCTGTGAGCCACCAGTAGGCTTTGCAGTTCCTTCCCCAGCTCCTCAGCACTGTTCTGGGAGGGGCCCGCCTGGTGGGCTCTAACAGACTAGACTGTGAAAGGCTGTGGTCCTGCCTGTGAGCACGGCTTCCTGGGCTATGAGCTTGTTGAGTTACGACGTCTTAAGAAAATAGAAAAAATAAAAACTCCTGCCATTGCCTTAGATAAGGAGAGCTTAAATAAGTCCTAGACAGTCAACTAATACACACCATATAGTACATCAGCACGTCGTGGGTCCTACTCAGGAGGCTGAGACGGGAGGACTGCTTGAGCCCAGAATTCGAGGCTGCAGTAAGCAGTGATCACACCTCTGCATGGCCCCTGCACTCAAGCCTGGGTGACAGAGCAAGGCCTTGTCTCTTAATAAACAAAAAAACCCTGAAATGTTTATAGAGGCTTAATTTACAACTGAAAAGATGTGGAGACCCCCAGTGTCCATCACCTCATGAATGGATTGACAAACTGTGGTCTATGTACAACACAGAGAATCATTCAGCCATAAAGAAAGATGGAGACTTTACATCTTTTCCATTTACCTGTAAGGATTTGGAAAACACTCTCCTAAATAAAGAATAACAAGGACAGAGTAGCAAGTATGCCGTTCACTCAATACTAATAGGAAACCAGCAGATGAACAACCACACGCCCGCAGGAGAGAAAAACACATTTAAACGCAAGAAGGGTCCAGGGGACAGGGGGTGTGTGGTAAATTCTCACCCAGCCGGCACAGCGTAGGATACAGGGCACACCTCCTGGGTGAAGGGCTCAGCTGCAACTCTGAATTTATCTACGAATGCAAACATTTGAATTTATCTACGAATGCAAACATTGTAACCTAAGCATATGTACTCTTATTGTAAAATAAATTAAAGAAAAAGGAAAAACCAATTTTCCTCTATATCCAATTAAGCTTAGAATTTGGAATTTATTTTTTCTACAAATCATAAGACTTCACTTTTATGCCACCAGGAAAAAAAAGACAGAAAATGAAACTCGGCTAGGTACAGTGGCTCACCCCTATAATCCCAGCACTCTGGGAGGCTGAGGGGGGGAGGATACCTTAAGCTTAGGAGTTTAAGACCAGCCTGAGCAGGAGTGAGACCCTTTCTCTACCAAAAATGGAAAAATTAGCTAGATGTCGTGGTACACACCTGTAGTCCCAGCTACTTGGGAGGCTGAGGCAAGAGGATTGCTTTAGCCCAAGAGTTTGAGGTTGCTGTGGGCTGTGACGCCATAGCACTCTACCAAGGGTGATAGAGACCCTGACTCAAAAATAAATAAATAAATAACCATACACACAGACCGTGAAACTCAGAGTGTCGTCTGCCCAAACAGGATGCTGAGGTGAGGATAGCTATAAGCTCAGATGCTCAATAAAGGCACAAGAAACGACGTCTCCTACACACCACTCAAGAGAAGGGGAAAGCTGATGAGAAACTGTCCTGGCATTTCCAAAGCTCAGCATGCTGAATGTGCTGTGATTTCAGGGGAGAGGAGCACAGATCTTTTCTAACTAAAAGGCTTAGCATTCTTCTGCCAGACAGGGGATTTTACGGTTATTGGGATTTTACACATTTCTTCCTTAGAAATACATAAAATTATAAATAGGTTGTTTCAAAAGTTTTGTCCGTTTTAATGTCATGTGTTTTTGTAGCTCCATATCTCAATAAATATTTATTCTACTGTGTCGTGGTATATACTGATCGATGGAGAATTTTATACTCTATACATTGATGCTGTTCATTTTTTTCTACT
>CAUYPK010101914.1:0-15316 GCA_963574355.1 Loris lydekkerianus | reverse complement strand
CAAAGTATCCCAGGAATGGAAAAAAAAGTATCCAATGTACTCAGCCCTACTATGAAGCTAAACTATAGCTTTCACATGAAGGCTATAACCCAACTATACCACAAGACTATGGGGAAAGGACCAAGGAAGGGGAAAGGAGGGGGGAGGTTTGGCTGGAGGGAGGGTAATGGGTTGGGCCACATCTATGGTGCATATTTTTATCTATAACAATAAAATAAAATAAAATAAAATAAAATAAAATAAAATAAAATAAAATAAAATAAAATAAAATAAAATAAAATAGTATTAAAAAAATTACATGGTAATAATTAGCGCAACTTGTGTGAATAACAAATAACAATGATGATACTGCAGTCCTTTTAATAATTTGTTATTTAAGCTGTCTAATCATTATGTATGACAGTTACCCTATCAACAGAGGAGTTAATTCAATGCACATGAAAGAACAGTTTAAATATTAAACAATCAATCAATCATTCTCTCATTCTAGTTAATAAAAAAAAGACAATTACTTCAGTTTTTTCTTTCCACAGAGAGGATGAACACCTTACTGGTCTTTTCCAGTAAATGAAGTGAATCAACATTTATGCTCCACATTCATGTAGGTTTGGAAAGGTTAGAATTTCTCAGAAATAATATTAAATAGATTAATACAGATGCAAACTTAGAAAATTTATATTAGCTTTTTGTCAGTCTTTGATAATTATTCTAATGTTAACATGAGCAAAGCATTTAATTTAAATCATTTTCATATATTTTATTAACATGATTTTTCCCCCCAGGACTAACAGAGGTGCGTTACTAATGTTTACAAATAATATATATACACCAGGGAAATTTTACTGTTTTTCACATCATGCAAGAAAAATTTTGTTACTGCTTCTATTAAAGATATATAAAAATAAATGGTGGAGTCATAGATGGATTTTTTTTCAGGGCTAACAGGGGTCAGTCTATGAACTTATGCTATGGAAAAAGCCTGAATTATTTATAGAACAATTTCATCCATATAAAGTAGATTATAAAAGTAGAATAACATAACCCAAATCCTTATTGGACTTTTGCAAATATATAAAGAGTGAATGCCTGTAGATAAAGTCTATATGTACTCCTATCAGGGCAAAGAGCTCAGAACTTTTTACGTAAAAAGATAAAGATGTTGCACAGTTGTGCATCGGGTATACAGGAAAGGACACCATGCTTGCAAAGCACAGTTACTGATTCTTATCACATTAGAAGGAAACACTGAGAACAGGACAGTCTCCTGGCAAGCCTAGAGATGTTTCGTGACTTGGGGGCAATCCCCCAAGTAACTCAGTGTTCCGGAATGAGATAAGATGGGTCACTCACTGGTAAGCATGTGTTAAACATTGATGCCTAGCAGTTCTTCATGAGAGCTGTGGGGAAAGAACACGTGGGGAAAGAGCAGGTGGCAATCCTTAACACGCATCCCTCATATGTAATTACCTTAACTCTCCACACCTGTTGTGTATAACCTTAATAAATAGCCATTGTGGAGGGGACCCTGGGCTACCCTGCCCTTAAAGTTAGCTGCATCCTGCAAGCTTATACTTCTAACCTGTGTCATGCCAGGTTCCTTCCTCTGGTGACTGATACCAGGGCCTTAGGGGTCATGGCAATCACGCCTCCTGAAAACGTCCAAAAAAATGAGCACACAAAAATAGACTGATAAAGTATCAGACCTTTTGGAATTTGTTGATGGGATAGAATTAGAGAGTCTTATCATGGATAGCTGTCTTTTACAAAAAAAGGAACAATCTCTCGGGTTTTACTCTATTAAAAGAAGTTTAGGTGAGGAAATGTTGGGGATTCTTTTCAAAAACCACATCTTAGGTTGGCTTTCCTGGCTAGTGGTGGTGGTATAAATTAAGTGTACAACAAAAAATATGTGTACTGTACATGTCAGTAATACATAGAAATTGTATAAAGTGAACTTACATAACAAAGTAACTCATTAAAATTAAGAACCTGTAAGAGTTTATATCCAAATTCCTTTTTTTCTAGCTAAAGTACCATTTTATTTGCAATTACTCTTTTATTCATTTCAAAATGTTAAGGGTGTACATATACTTTTGGTTACATGGATTGCTTTTATAATGCTTGAGTCATGGCTATAGGTTTATCTGTCACCCAAATCATGTTCATTATACCACCTCTAAATTCTTTTACTGAAAAATATAATTTGTTTCACCAGATGTTGGCATGGACGTGGAAAGAAGAGAACACTTTTACACTGCTGGTGGGACTGCAAACTAATACAACCTTTTGGAAGGAAGTATGGAGAACCCTCAAAGAACTCAAGCTAGACCTGCCATTTGATCCTTCAATCCCATTACTGAACATCTATGCAGAAGGAAAAAAAATCCCTTTACCCTAAGGACTCTTGCACTAGACTGTTTATTGCAGCTCAATTTATAATCACCAAATTGTGCAAACAGCCTAAATGCCCACCAACCCAGGAATGGATTAATAGTCTTTGGTATATGTGTACCATGGAACACTATTCAGCCATTAAAAAAGATGGAGACTTTATATCTTTTGTCTTGACCTGGGTGGAAGTGGAACACATTCTTCTTAGTAAAGCATCACAAGATTGGAGAAGCAAGAACTCTATGTACTCAATTCTGATATGAGGACAATTGATGACCTAGTACACAGTAGGAAATGGAGGAAGGAGAGACCAGTGAGAGGGGAGGAGGATGGAGGGTCATGGTGCCTGACACACCTTTTGGGGGTGGGACACAATTGTAAGAGGGGGGGTTACCTAACAAATGCAATCAATGTAACCAGGTTCTTTATACCCTCAATGAATCACCAAAAAAAAAAAAAAAAAAAAAAAGGAAAGAAAGAAAAAATAGACATATTCAATGTCTACTTCATATTCATATTCAATGAAAAAAAAAAGAAAGAAAATAGTTTTACAAAGAGGATTGTAAGAAAAAAATTTCAAAAAATTCAACCATAATTTTTCATTTAACTAATAAGTATTTGAAGTCACCAATTTTTATAAGGTCTAGAAAATAGAGTTGGTGACATAGGAAAGAGAAAAGTTGAAAAAGTTCACAAAGTTAAACTAAAAAATACTGTACAGTAGTTTTTTAGAATGTTTTTCCACCGTATTGAATTGATGAAGGATACTTAAAGGGTTCTTCTTCTTAGAGTTTTCATCAGTGGATCACCTATGAGGCAGCATAAAGAAGCCGAAATTTTTCTTAAAAAAGGATCACTTACAATATGACCACAAATACTTGTTTCTATTTAACATTAACTGTTATTTGGCCTATTACATCACAATTTTATCAGCTATTTTCTCCTCCACAGTCCTAAAGACATATTACACTTTATTATAAACATAATGCTCATTTTCAAAGAATCAAAATTGAAATTCACCAGATTTGGAAAGGGTTTCTTGAAATTAGTGAAATTGATATGAGAGACTGAAACCACTGGAATCATATGCAAACTTAATACAAACATGTCAGTATTAAAACAGTTAAACACTCATGAAGAACAAAATTACCAAGGAGACTGGGCTAGATTCTTTTAATTTTAAAACATGTAATTTTTTAAAAATTTAAACTAATCTCCCTAACCCACCTTATTGTGTCCCTTCTTTATGTAAAACATTACTCTTTCTTTAAGTGAATTTGAGTGACTTTTTTTAATGAAACTGATTATCTTCAGATAAGGAGAAGCTCCTATATTTAAAGAAAATTAGAGGATGCAAACATAACATGCTAAACATAAAATTATACATCAGTCGTTGTGATAGTTTTCATTTGTTGTTGTTGTTATTGTGCAACAATAAGCTGGATTTGGGCTTAGGAAAATGAAACAGGAGACAGGAACCAGCACCTGTGAACATCAGAGATAAAGGACCCTTCCCTAGTGACTTTAGACAAGTTCTGGGCTCAGGGTCAATAAATCCAAAGTGGAAAGGATGAGAAGAAATTGTGTGGTTAATTCACTACAGAACTTCAATTAACATATTCCAGCCAACCTGCATCACCTTCTTTCATTCCTTTGCACTACATGCAAAGCACAGGCAGAAAGCGTTGCAGCTGGATTTAAAACTGAGATCCATTCTTTAAATATCCCATAGGAAGCTCCCAGTGTGGATGTCAGGGCCCAAAGGAAGAAATCATAACTTCTGAGGGGAACATTTAAAAAATAATGGGGGACTATTTTTGCCTAGTAATGAAGATTTACTGACATACAGCAGTCAGAGTAAAGTCCTCCTTACTTTGGCAATTGTGCTATGATAGGCTCTCTGCAGGTGAAGCCTCTTGCCTCTGCTGATTCTCTGAAGTGATGGGGTCTGTTATCAGACTTCCTTGCTACAGAAAAGAAAACATGTGCAAACAGACCCACAAAACTGAAAAGAAAACGTGCATTAACTGCTTATATAAACAACACAATCTTTTTCATAAGAATAATCCTTATATATGTAGAATAACAAAGATATGAAAAAAAACAAACAGTGAATGATGAGGACATTATAAAAATAATATAAATAATAATGACATATTCTTGGCTTGGCACCCTTAGCACAGTGGTTATGGTGCCAGCCACATATACCGAAGTTGGTGAGTTCCAACTCACCGGAGGCCAGCTAAACAATGACAACTGCAACAAAAACTAGCTGGGCATTGTGGTGGGCAACTAGTCCCAGATACTGGGAGGCTGAGGCAAAAAGAGACACTTTAGCACAGGAGTTTGAGGTTGCTGTGAGCTGTGACTCCACAGCGCTCTATCGAGGGTGACATAGTAAGACTCTGTCTCAAAAATGATAATAATAATAGTAATAATGGCACAATCCAGTGAATTTCTGTGGAGAGGCTGGGTAAGCAAAAATACAGATTGAAAAACAGACTAAGTTACAATAAAAAGCAATGATAGAAAGTATAATTATTCAAGTTTTGAAATAGAAAACTCAATGAATAAACTTAATAACATATTGCCTAACCTAATATCAAATTCCTTGATTAAATTATTTGATATTAAGAAATTTTTAGTAGTTATAATGGACTGTGAACTATTTTATAAATATAACATATTCCTAATGTTACAAAAAGTTTAGCACTTGTCTCTTAAGGCATGCCAGAAGAATGAGGACAAGTGATTTGAGAAGGAAAGAGAAGTTTATTAATTTGCTGACAAATGATGAGGTGGTTAGACTCCCAGCTTAAAGTACCAACATCCTGCCTCTCAGCTGAAATAGAGAATTTTTAACAGGGAAGGTTTTCAGCTTCAGGCTATTGCTGTTCAACTGTAGTAGACGGTACTGATTCACTCCATCTGTGGCTACTGTGGCGATCCCCCTTGGACAACTCCCTTGATACATCTCCTGTGGTACAAAGAACAGAGGACATTCCCCTCCTCCTCTCCACCAGGGGTCTGAGGCAGGGGTGCAGGTTTTAATTCCCCCCAAAAGTAGAGGAGGTTTAAAGGCAACAGAAAACATTTCTACACTTTCCAGGTCATCTCCCCTGTTACATTAACTCACCCAATTTTCACAACATATCCATAAATTTGTTTCTCTTAACATTACAATACAATAAGTTAAGAATAACTGATTCACTTTTGTATCATTGCATCGAGGGGCAAAATTAAATCTTTTTTCCTATGTGAAAAAATAAAATGCACTGATATTTTTAGCAATACACAAATAGAATATTTATGTTTTTTGTTTTTTACATGCCTATAAGAAAGATAAAAAAAAAAAAAATCAGCGTTTGGCATTCCTTAGTAAAATGAATGTGAAAGTATCTGTGTTCAAACTCACCCTGTCTAATGGACAGGAATGCATATACCAGCTGCAGAGAAGAGTCTCTTAACCCTTTAGTAATAAGAAGACTTTGATTTAGGAGTATTGAAAATCTTGAATGGTATTTAACAATAACTACAATATTAAAATTTGTAGTGAAGGAAAATGTCAACCTTCATGGAAATAGTGAGCACTGGATTTATAATGAAAAGGGAATTCAATATTTAAGAAATGATCTAAATTCTGTGAGGTCTAGAAGAGGTAAAATAAATCAGACAAAAAATTAAATGATTAATCTGAGATATTCTTTGTAGTATCACCACAGTTTAATCTCTTGGTCCAAATCCCATTTCTTTTCTTTGGGACTATAGACCATAAAAATCATCTAATCTATAAATTTGGAAAGGACAGCTTTATTTCTCTCAAAAGGTTACAACCTGCAGAAATCAGATACTCTTATGGAGGAAAATTGGGGCAAGAGCTTTATGCTGAACACATTAGCGAAACATAAATTGTGCAACAGGTTATATAAGAAGCTGTGAATATTCACAAGGGGAAGTCATGCAGACATAGAAAACAAATATACATGCTATATGCATCCCATGTTCACTTTAAGGTGGGAACTAAAGATAAAATACATTAAAATTATGATCTATCCTTCAGAAGGTAACACATAGGACAAAAAGAAGCTTTTGTGTACAATCTTGGTAATCTAGCCAGAACCAATCCCTGCTCAGTTGCCAATTTCGGGAAGGAAGGCATGTGAAACTGGTTAAGGGTTAAGTTTGAAAAGCGAAAGAGAGGGGTGTCAAGAGTGTCCAGGGCCAGTGATTGGTTGATGTTAGGGAAGGAATGTGTCTTTTGTTCCTTGTTTCTGCTGGGCTGGTTTCTATTCCACTCTTAGGAAAGAATCTGCTGGTAAAAGCGAGCAAGAAAGGGAATATACTTCCTTACTAGCACAGCCAAAAAGGCACATCCGACCTTCATCTCCTCTTTGCTGGGAAACCTAGTTTTAAACATTGATATACTTTAAAATAACTAACAAAGTGAATTTGGAATGTTCCTAATGCAAAGAATTGATAAATGCTTGATGTGATGGATATTTCAATTACCCTGATTTGATAACATAAATTGTATGCCTGTATAAAAATATCATATATAACCTATAAATACATATACTCAATAAATATATAACAGATATAATTATTCCATAATAAATATATAGTACATTATATGCCTGCAATATTTAAAAATAAAAGATAATATTTTTTCCTGAGGATTTCTTTTCCTGGGGGGTCTATTCAGTCAGTTGAGGCAGGCGGTTGAGATCTTATCTTTATTTCTCAGGACTGATCATACCATCTGGATCTGCAGTAACTCATGCAAACATAATGTTGCCAACTATTTATGTGTTTTATAATTTTAGACTCAACCTGTAAAACATCAATAACTTAGCTATAGCTGCAGAGTTAAACGCAGTATTTATAGATAATATCAACACAACAAATCATTTCATATTAATTTCTGTACTAGCACAATTTTATACTCTTATTTCAATTAAAGCTGGTGTTACTTTAATTAAAAGAGTTATGTATCTTTTAAGTGTTCGTATTAGTTTCAGGAACTTTACTTATTATATATAGACAAAAGACATCATATAATATATATCATGTCTATTACCTTTGTTATATATTCTGTGTATAACATAATTTTTTTATTTCTTTTTTCAACATATTGATAAAGAAGACTTTGGGGAAGGAGGAACTAGGAAGAAATAAATTGGTAAGCAATTTAACTATGGTGTATTTTCATTCAATTGTAATTGCTTTCTCTATGAATGAGAAATGTTCTCTTTTTGTTTTTCTATTTCTTCCCATTTATTTTCTTCACTCAATCTTCATTCTCTAAATTAGTCTAAAATGAAGAAATGAAAGTGAAGCATAAGAAAAAGTTGGTAGAGAATACTATTAGTTTGCTTATTTTGTTTATTACATTCCCAATTTCTCTTTAAGTAAATTATCTTAATTGCCCGAAATGCTGCACATTCAACCTAGATATTCAAGTTCTGGTAGTTCTCATTCTATTTTACTTGTCAGCTGATAATCTGACAATATGAAAAAAAAGATATACTCTAGGGGAGGGAAATGGTTAATGCTATTAAAATGAGATGGATGCATTGTTTCAAAAAATTCAAAAGGGTAAAGTTACGGAAGGAAATATAAATCTAATCACCATTACAGTTACCTAACAGCATACCAAGATCGAAGTCAATTTACTACAGAATAATATGAATTTGTGACATCTTTTTGCTGCATTTTATTTTCAGTTGTATTTGTAAGTATGCAGTCTAACTGCCACAGGACAGCTACTCTTTGGATTTTATGACTTTAAAACGCTAAGGCATAAGTAGAATCCTGTCAGGTAAAATAAATGTAGGAATGAACAACAGAATCCTTGCCTTTTTAGCAGCTATATATTTCCATGGTAAGGTTCCAGAACATCCCTACCTTCATTCAATAAAAACTGCAGTTGAGTTTAACATTCCAAAATCCTTTCACTGCTAGAGGCATTAGAATTGCTCTACTGCAAATACTTTCAGACTCCTCAGGGGATCTCACATGGGGCGAGTTCCCTGGTGGATTAATACTGTGTCTTCTATAGGAAATACTGCTAGTCTTACGTGTTGGTTATAGTAGCCACTCCACATGTAACAAAGCAGAATCAGCAGAGAAGTTTTGCTTTAAATTGGTGTATCTACCCAGTGGTAGTGACAGAGCTTCTTTAAATTTTAGTCCAAACTACCAGAGGTAGATTCCATTCACAAGTAAATGAAATTAATGTTATCCAGTTCATAAGAATTTAGAATTCACCTGTTGTGGTTTACAACAGATTGTCATTGTAAACATTACCTTAACATAGCTTTCAACTATATCATACTTCAGAAATGGAATTTACTAACTATGATTTTGAAGTGCAGTGTGTGTGTGTATGTGTGTATTGTATCTTATATTTTAATATGATAAAGAAAGAATATTTTGTAGGCATGTTATTATTTCTAAAGCTAAGAAAATCAAGTTAAAAATCATGAATATGCTATACTTTCAAGAAGAAAAATTAAATCGATTTTAGGCAAAGTGCTTCACATATACATCTTTTAGTGTAATAAATTCTTTGTTAGGTGTATCAAGTCTATATGAAAAGTAAAAGTGTGCTTTTTTTAAATTTTAATACATTTGTTCTAAGGAAAGATAAGCTATGTGTAGTTTGGAAAGGGTCAGAAGCATTTGTTAAACAGGTGAAATTTTGGTCATATCATTACTTTTTGCTCTAATACGCCTTTAGATTCTCTTGACTTTCTGGCTGCAAAATGCAGATGGTGGTTTTAATAAAAGGAATTTCATAAATTTTTCACATTAGTTGATTAGTTAATAGATCTTACAAATGCTGTATATGAACTACTACATAAATCAAATTAGAAGATAAAGGGGATAATTAGTAGTTTTTTGTTTGTTTGTTTGTTTGTTTTTATAAGCACAAAACTCTGGGTAAATTTAAAGCATGAGAGATGCAGATGAGTTTAAAGTACATTAAAAAATAATAGAAAAAGGAGTACAAAAACAGTAACAATAATAAATGGCATTTATTTAGTACAAGCTATGTTTCAAACAGTTTGATCACCTCTTTTTTCATACTGTCACTCATTCAAGCAAATATAAAAATCAAAACTAAAACAAAATAGAAACCCACTGTCCCAGCTATGATATAATGAAGATACAGCCATGCAGTCTTAAATTTTTGAAGTGTCTCTAAATAAAATTTTTGAAGTGTCTCTAAATAAAAATATAACTGGTGCAGAGCAATAATTTTAACCAAATCTTCTCATGATAAATCCAATTTTAAAAATAAGACCATGCTGATATACCATAATACAAAAAAAAAAAAAGAATAATGTTGAAGCTTTTGTTACATATCACTACATTTTATTTCCTTCTACGGATTCTTAATTTTCGAGGTCTTTCTGATCTTTACCCCCAGGTCTATTTTAAGAGGCCCTGCACCTGCATGTGGTGAATACAATCTGTACAGATTTGTAAGGCACACAATTAAAATTGGTTTTTATATCTAATACGCTTTAAACTAATTTCAATTTTTCTAAAATTGAAAAAATGGGTTTTACACTAATTTGATTGAATGTTTCAGACCCTTGATACACTCTTGCTGTCATACATCCTCTCAAAAAACATGACTTCTTTCCTTGATACACTCTTGCTGTCATACATCCTCTCAAAAAACATGACTTCTTTCCTCAGTGTTTGATGATCAACATTTTATTGACCCATTTATTTCATAAGCAAATGAGATTAACTCAAGAAAAATTCCATAGAATCTTTACCTCACATTTGGCTTCCTAAAATGGAATTTCCCTTCTAGCCTGCCAAGAGAAAAATTATGGAATAGTCTTGAATGACATAATTATAACATGATGCTTTCTAAATATCACTTATGCTACCAGGGCCAATTTATCATATTTTTACTTGTACATTGTCCATCTTTTTTTATTCCAAAATTTTACTCTGTACACTATCCTTATTCAATGTAATCCAGAGAAAATTAACAGTGCAAATATAGGCCTCAACCTTTTAATTTCCCTTATTGCACTATTCAAATTTATCTATATCTGACTTCTTTTTAACATTCCTTTTTCCTTGGCTTCCTTCCTGTTCTACTATTATTATTTATCTCTCTTCAATTGCAAACTTTCTCCTAATAAGAAAAACCAAAAATGTTTTTATTTCCTCAATTTAATTCACATCAAAACCACTGCCTTTGACTTCCATCCCAAAATTTTATTGCTGCTAATGTAACGAATACAAAAGCTTAATTTAAATTGCCATTTAATCTGGCCAGTTCTTAGTAATCATTCTATTACTGTATTTGTGAAAGTCCTGTCTTGTATCTCATGATCTACTCTTTCATGATTTTCTATCATGAATGTAACTAGTCTTCTTAGGATTCTATTTTTTTTTTTACACTTGATCTTAGCTAAAAGGCCGAGAAGCGATGGGATTCTATTTTTTTTTAAAGACATGTTCTTTCTTGGTTTCTGGGGCTGGAGTGCCGTGGCGTGGTCATTGCTCACTGCAACCTAAAACTCCTGGGCTCAAGAGATCCTCCTGCCTGGGAATCCCAAAGTGTTAGAATTAGAGGCATAAACCACTCTGCCTAGCCCTCTTACAATTCTTAAGAGATTGTTCTTATTCTTCACATTGAATACATTTCTGTTACTCTCTGTTCATTCATTGGGTAACCTCTTGCTTCAGAGGTTGCTCAGAAGAGGTTTCAGCTTCGGAACCATCCATTCTCATATTAATACTTTCCAGTCTGGAGATGATTGCAATGTCTATATTTTTCCTCTGTCCCAAGATCCATTATCTATTGTTTATCTATCTCTTAGGTAACTTAAAATTGAATCTCTCAAAGTAAATCAATTATATCTTAGTCCACCTCTAAGTGTCGCCCTTCCTGTACTTGCTCTCTTGCTTAATGATTCCATCAGATACCTAAGGTTATAAGTAAATGAGGGTATTCCAAAAGTCGCCTGTAAAGTTGCCATACTTAGGGAAAATGCAAACTTGTATCTAAATGTACCTTTATTTACAAAATATTCACTATAATGTTTTACAAAGACTGCATACATGTTAATTATCGAAATCTCTTCATGTTGGGTGTTTCCCTTGACAAATATTTAGTGACCTTCCTTATCTTTCTTTACCTTTGTTGGTTTAAAAGCAAAATTGTATCTGCTACCAAAATTGCAGCCCCTGCAACAACAGATGTTAGTACGGATGTGGAGACAAGGGAACACCTCTACACTGCTGGTGGGAAGGCAAGCTAATATGACCTTTTTGGAAAGAACTTTGGAGAACACTCAAGGAACTAAAAGTAGACCTACCATTTGATCCTGCAATTCCTCCACTAGGTATATATGTAGATTACCAAAAATTATTTTACAACAAAGACCTTTGCACCAGAATGTTTACTTCAGCCCAATTCATAATAGCCAAGACATAGAAACAGCCTAAGTGCCCATCGACCTGTGAAGGGATTAACGAATGGTGGTATATGTACACTATGGAATACTATGCAGCCATAAAAAGACAGAGACTTCACATCTTTTATGTTTACCTGGATGGAGCTGGAACATATTCTTCTTAGTAAAGTATCTCAAGAACGGAAAATTTAAGGAGCCAATGTACTCAATACTACTATGAAATCAATATATAATCACCTACACACTCATACGAATGGCAAAACATGAGTATAGTCCAGAAAGCAGAAGGGAAGAGGAAAGAGAGGAGAGGGTATGGAGGATATGGGAGGAGGGAGGATATTTGGGGGGAACCTCACCTAATGTGAATGATATAATGGTACATTTCAAAACTATTAAGAAATGCGTATAATCGTGATGGATGTGTTACTTAGTTCAAGGTAAGCATTTCACATTGTATATTGAAGCAGTACCCTGAACCTCATAAATGCATCAATGTACAAAGTTATTAATAAAAAATAATAAAAAAAAGTTTTACAAAGAGGTAACCAACATGTAGAGACTATTCTCTCATTCCATAATAGCGTATCTCCCTCTATACCATGACCTACTTTGAAATAGGGCTAATGTGTAATATCTTGTATTACCAAATTTTGGTGGGCTTTGGCCCTGAGAGGATAAGATAAACTTCTATTAAATTAATTTATAAATTAATAAACTAATTTATAAATTAATAAAGTTACCAAATGTTTGGTACTTGTCACGGAGGCTGAAACAGTGAGAACAAAGAATAGGACTAGTAGCTTGAGGAAAAGGAAAGGAAAGTTTATTAATTTGAGGAAAAATAAGGAGAGCAGTGGACTCATAACTCAAAGACTGTCACTCTGACTTTAAACAGAAAAATAGGGCTTTTTATGATGGGGAGGGGGCAGTTGGGTTTGGTCTATATGACCAGTGTCACATGTCTTGACTTTGGGCTATTGTTATTTAACTATAACTGGTGGTTTCCGTAGACCTTACCTCCAGTGATGGTGATTTGCTTAGTGATCCTTGTTTGGACAATTCTGTTGAACTATCTTTTTTGGTTTAAGATACTACTAAGAGAAAATAAACAAAGAGCATTTTTCTCCCTCTTTTGATTATGGGCCTTAGGCAGGAATGGATGTGTTAATTCCCAAAATGAGTGGGAGGTCTTAAAGAGATGACTTGTACAACATTTCATCTTTTTTCAGACCTTTACTCTGTTATAATAATAATAATAACTTTATATACTTCAGTTTATTAATGAAAAGAGAACTTATATTTATTTGCTTAACACTTAAAAATGAATTCACTTAATAAATATATATAAAATATTTTTCATATGTTAGTCATTATACTAAATGTTGGGGGTCTAGTGAAGACTGATTTTTTTTTTAAATTTAAAATCTACTTTTTACAAGCTCCAATAACATTTTGTGTTCTGAGTTTTGACTTATAAAAAATTGTTTCATCTGCATGATTCCTTATTGAGTTACTTATTAACTTGATAAAAAATATATAAAAATTATGAGAACAAATCTAAACACATCTCTGGAAAAATCCCCCCCTTTGGTTCTTATATTCAGTTATAATCAATATTATAATTCACAAACATTCAATAAATAAAGATCTTTTGATATTTTAAGCTGTTATCAATTCTTCAGTTGACTTTCCCTAACAGTCTTCTTGCAACTTAGGGAACAGCTTGAAAAAGAATAAAACAGCTTGAAAAAGAATAAAAATGTTTTGTCTCTTTAAAACCTCTCCCACTCTTTTTCAGAATTAAACCCTACTTTTCTCCTTTAGAACAGAGGTCTGGAGAGGAGGGGAATGTCCTTTGTTCTTGTACCACAGGAGATGACTCAATGAAATTGCAGAAGGCAGAATTCTAGTAAGTTTGGGTGGGCATTAGAATGGACAAGACCCATCAACTTTAGTTAAACAACAATACCCTGAAGCTGAAAATCGTCTCTTTAAGGACAATGATACCTTAAGAGGGGAGTCTGCTGTTTTCCTTATTTGCTGACAAATTAATAAGCTCTCCTTTCCTTCACTCAACCCATTTGTCCTTGTTCTTCTGATGTGGCCTCAGGAACAAGTGCCAAGATTTTGGTAACAGAATAATCTACATATCCATATTTCTAAATTGTTCTGAAAGTAAAATAAGGTATTAGATATTGTTTTGGACTAAATTATGTTACCCCCAAAATTCCTATGTTAAAGCTTTAGCTCCTAATGTGACAGAATTTGGAGATATGTCCTTTAAATGATAATTAAGGTTAACAGAGGTCATAGGATGGTGCTCTAATTCAATATAACTGGTGTCCTTGGCTTGGTGCCCGTTGCTCAGTGGTTGGGATGCTGGCCACATACACCAGGGCTAGTGGGTTCGAATCTGACCCCAGCCTGCTAAACAATAACAACTACAAAAAAATAAAATAAAAATTAGCTGGGCGTGTGGCAGGCATTTGTAGTCCCAGCTACTTTGGAAGTTGAGGCAGGAGAATCACATCAGCCCAAGAGTTAGAGGTTGCTGTGAGCTGTGACGCTACAGCACTCTACTGAGGGTGAAGTAGTGAGACTCTGTCTCAAAAAAAAAATGACCAGTGTCCTTATAAGCGCATCAAGGATACATGCACACAGAAAAAAGGTAATATGAGAGCAAGCTAAAAAGAGAGACTATGCTAGAAATCCCAACCCTGTTGGGACTTTCATCTTGGATGTCTAGCATTCAGAACTATTAGAATATAAATTTCTGGTGTTTCCAAGCCACTTATTTCTCCAGTATTCCATAATGATAGACCTAGACGACTAAAAACAGATTCATAAATAAAAAAGCTATTGCAAACATAAGGTCAGCTACCTTTCTAGAAATACATAATTTAATTAACTCTCAACTATCTAGCATAGAACATATTTATGATGAAATAGAACTATTTTAATGAAAACAAATGCAAAATATTACATTATTATATGATTAAATAAATGCTTTCTCTACAAAGTATTTAATTACACTGATGTGAACTTAGGTCTCAGGTCTAAATCAATAGCCTCATGTGTTCTAGGCATTTAATATGTAAGGATGGAAAGATTTTCTTTCTATTCTTCATTTACAAAACAGAATTTATAAATTAAATGACAATAGATAGATTAACAGGTGAAAAAGCATATACATTCTTTTAACATTTAAGCACATGGGAGCCACAATGAATAAGAAACTCAGAGAAGGTCCAGGTAACTGAAGCTTAAGCACCCTAAGGTACAGAAAGAAACAGGGCCCTCTGACTAGGAGGTTAAGAAGGTGCTGACAGGAGCCACTGGCGAGGTGGGGGGGGGGGGGGGGGGGGAACAGGAAAGGAACAAAAGGCCAACAAACAATGTTCTATTTAAAAATAAAAACAGGTAAAACCCCTTGAAGAAAAAGTAAAAGGCAAAAGGGTTAAATGAAAATTTGTTGG